>PVJD01003803.1:0-153313 GCA_004026545.1 Mormoops blainvillei | reverse complement strand
CCATTTCACCCAGGTTTTCAAATTTCTTGGCATATAGTTGTTCATAGTAATTTCTTACAATCCTTTGTATTTCTGTGGTATCAGTTGTAATTTCTCCTCTTTCATTTCTGATTTTATTTATTTGTGTCCTCTCCCTTATTTTCTTCATGAGTCTGCTTAAAGGCTTGTCGATTTTGTTTATCTTTTCAAAGAACCAGCTCCTGGATTTATTGATCCTTTGAATTGTTCTTTTAGTCTCTGTGTCATTTAATTCTGCTCTGATTTTGATTATTTCCTTCCTTCTGCTCTCTCTGGGCTTTGTTGTTTTTTCTCTAGTTCTTGTAGATGCTTTGTTAAGTTATTTATTTGAAATGTTTCTATCTTTTTCAGGTAGGCTTGTAGTGCTATGAACTTCCCTCTCAGGACTGCCTTCTCTATGTCCCATAGGTTTTGAACTGTTGTTAGTTCATTTTCATTTGTTTCCAGAAACTTTTTGATTTTTCCTTTGATCTCATTATTGATCCATTCTTTATTTAATAGCATGCTATTCAGTCTCCATGAGTTTGAATGTTTTTGAGTTTTTTCCCTTGGGGTTGGACTCTAATTTTAAGCCCCTGTGATCTCAGAAAGTACTTGATGTGATTTCAATTTTCTTCAATTTGTTAAGGCTTATTCTGCATCCTATCATATGGTCTATCTTTGAAAATATTCCATGCGCATTTAAAAAGAATGTGTAGTTTGCTTCTTTGGGATAAAAGAGTCTATATATCAGCTAGATCCATTTGACCTAATGCATCATTCAGTTCCAAAATATCCTTGTTGATATTTTGTTTAGATCATCTATCCATTGTAGGGTGTTAAAATCCCCTACTGTAAGTGTGTTGCTGCCTATATCGTTCTTGAAGTCCTCCAAGATTTTCCTTATATATTTGGGTGCTCCTATATTGGGTGCATGTAGGTTTACAATATTTCTATCTTCTTGATGGATTCTTCCTTTGAGTATTATGAAGTGTCCTTCTGTGTCTCTTTTTATGGCCTTTGTTTTGAAGTCTATTTTGTCTGATAATAAGTATTACTACCTCAACTGTTTTCCCTGTCCATTTGCTTGGAATATTTTTTTCTAACCCTTTACTTTCAGTCTGTGTAAGTGTTTTGTTCTGAGGTGGGTCTCTTGTAGGCATATATGTGCGGGTCATATTTTCTTATCGATTCAGCTACTCTATCTATGTCTTTTCATTGGAGCATTTAATCCATTTACATTTATGGTTATTATTGATAGGTACTTATTCATTTTTTCCTTTTGTACTTGTGTCCCTCTCTCTCTCTCACTCTTTTTCTTCATCTTCTTAAAGCAGTCCCTTGAGTATATCTTGCAATGCTGGTTTGGTAGAGGTGTATTCTTTTAGCCTTGTTTTATCTTAGAAACTCCTTCTTTCATCTTCATTTTAATTGAAAGCCTTGCTGGGTAGAGTAGTCTTGGTTGCAGGCCTTTGCTTTTCATTACTCAGAATATTTCTCGGCATTCCCTTCTGGCTTGTAGTGTTCCTGTGGAGAAGTCAGCTGCTAGCCTTCTCAGGGATCCCTTGTTTGTTACTTCCTGATTCTCCCTTGCTGCCTTTAAGTTTCTCTCTTTGTCCTTGATATCTGCCCTTTATATTATGATGTGTCTTGGAGTGGGTCTCTTTGGGTTCCTCGTGATTGGGAGCCTCTGTGCTTCCTGGACTTGTGTGACTTTTTCCCTCCTCAGATTAGGGAAGTTTTCCATCATTACTTTTTCAAACAGGTTTTCTATCCCTTGCTCCTCTCTTCTCCTTCTGGTATTCCTATTATACAGATATTATTACATTTCATGTTGTCCTGCATTTCCCTTAATACCTCTTCATTCTTTTTGAGCCTTTTTTCATTTTCTTTCTCTTTCTGGTCGTTTTTTTCTGCCATGTCCTCCAGCTCACTGATTCAGTCGTCTAACCTGCTTTTGATTCCTTCTGCTGTGTTCTTCATTTCAGAAATTGTATTCTTCATTTCCTCGTGGTTCTTGTTGATAGTTTCTATATCCTTTTTCATGCTGATACATTTTGCAGTAAGTTCCTCATAGTTTCCTATCTTTTTTTGTAATTCTCACTGAGCTCATTGAGTTCATTGAGCTTCCTTATAACCATTGTTTTGAACTCAGTCTCTGATAGTTCACTTGTCTCTATTTCATTTAGTAGTCTTTTGAGGATTCCTCCTTTCCTTTCATGTGGCAGTGTTTCTCTGTCTTCCCATTATTTGTCTACCTGAGCAAAACCACAAAGCCCAGGAAATAAACCCACGACTGCAGAAATAACTACTTCCTGCAATCCCACTATCAATAGCAAATGGACCAGTATTAGTAAGGCTGTAAAGAGATTGAGACTATTATAAGAAAGGAGAAAGGTAAACTATAGTATAACATCTAGTGACTTAATATGCACCAACTTTATGGACAAAAAATGAATGTTAAAAAGCTATGTAGTAAAGAAAACATTGGAAATCATGGAGACCACAGAGGATTTCATCTTGGTAGCCTCTAGTATTTACCACTGTTTTTTTTTTCTGGATCTGTCTCTAGTGAAGTCAGATGTTGATCCCATCTGACCTAAGGCCGTCAGTTAAAGACTTCCAGGGATCTATTGTCTGTGGCTGTCTCCTTCAGATATTAATCTAGTCACTCTGTGCTCCAAAGTCAGGCTTTAACACCATAGGGTGGGAAAGTATCCCTCCCAGGGTCAGGGCTTATGTTCCCCCTCAAGCTGCTGCTACTCGGAGGGGAGTGGTCTGTGTGAGCTCAACAGCTGCTGCCTTATGGGGGATGATTCAGTACCAGGATCCCCAGTTCTCTTCACAAAGTCTACATCCCCAGCCTCTCCTCAGGCATCTCTAGTCCACTCTGCCCCGCCTTTGCAGGGATCTACCATCTGTGGCTGCCACTCTGCACTCAGCAGTCAGCCTTAAGCACCACAGGGTCTGGGCAGAGTCCCTCCTGGGGGCGGGGCTTTTGTTTCCTCTCAGGCTGCAGCAGCTCAGGGCAGTGGTCTGCCTGAGCAAGATGGCTGCGGCCACGTGGGGGATGACTGAGCACCAGGATCCCTGTAGCTACTTTCTCAGCTTTCTCCCCAAAGCCTCCATCCCCAGTCTCTCCCCAGGAGTCTCAAGCTCACTCTGCCCCTGCCATTTCTGGAGCCCAGGGTAAGTGGCTGCAGATGAAAATTTATGGGTTGGCCCTTTAAACAGCTTGTTCAGTCTCCAGCCGCCCGTCTCTGGCAGAGAGCTATCCTGCCGCTTTTCACAGCTGGCTGTTATCTGTGTGCTTTTTGGGCTCTGGTGCTGTAGGCTGGGGTGCCCCACTTATGGTTTAGATCCCGCTCTTCTCAGGGGGATCCAACTGGCTGCTCAAATATCCCTCTGGCGCTTCTGCCCAAGGGTGTCCAGCCAGCTCTTTCTCGTCTCTGACACACTCCTTACCAGTCAGGTTGTGCTGAACTGATTCTTCTGTCTGTCCGAGGTTATAAGGCTTCTCTCTCGCTACTGTTTAGTCGTTTGCTCCAGGTGATTTCTCCACAATTTAGTTGTAATTGCAGATTGGTCCTGGGAGGAGGTCAGTGTGACTTCCAGTCACTCCTCCTCCATCTTGATCTCTCCTTGTTCATATTTTTGATGATCTTCGTCTTTGATAATCCCTTTAACATTTCATGTAATAAGGGTGATGATGAACTCCTTTAATTTTACCTTATGTGGGAAGCACTTTATCTGCCCTTCCATTAAGAATGATAGCTTTACCAAATAGAGTAGTTGTGGATGTAGGTCCTTGTCTTTCATGACTTTGAATACTTCTTTCCAGCCCCTTCATGCCTATAACGTTTCTTTAGAGAAATCAGCTGATAGTCTTATGGCAACTCCTTTGTAGGTAACCCTCTCCTTTTCTCTTGCTGCTTTTAAGATCCTCTCCTTATCTTTAATCTTGGGTAATGTAATGATGATGTGCCTTGGCATGTGCTTCCTTGGATCCAACTTGCTTGGGACTCTCTGAGCTTCCTGGACTTCTTGAAGTCTGTTTCCTTTGCCAGATTGGGGAAGTCCTCCTTCATTATTAGTTCAAATAAATTTTCAATTTCTTGATCTTCCTCTTCTCCTTCTGGCACCTCTATGAGTCAGATATTGGAATGTTTAAAGTTATCCCAGAGGTTCCTCAGCCTCTCCTGATTTTTTTGAATTCTTGTTTCTTCATTCTGTTCTGGTGGAATGTTTATTACTTCTTTCTACTCCAAATCGTTGATGTGCATCCCGGTTTCCATGCCCTGTATATTATTCTTTATTTTACTTTGCATAGCCTTCTCTTTTTCCTCCCTTTTGCCACCGTACTCCACCAATTCTGTGAGCATTCAGATTACCAGAGTTTTGAACTCTGCATCTGTTAGGTTGGCTATCTCTTCATCACTTAGTTCTGTTTTTGGAGCTTTGATCTGTTCTTTCATTTGGGCCATATTTCTTTTGTCTCAGCCTATGTATTACATAGCCAGGGGCGGAGTCTTAGGTATTCACCAGGGTGGGGCAACCACATCACTGCCTTGTGGCACTGTATGTGGGGGAGGGGTCTGAGAGGGAACTATGCCTCTTGCTTGGCTCTTGACCGGCTTTCATTCACCTCCCCTCAGTCCTTAAGCAAATTGGGCCCTTCTGGTGCTGCTTCCCAGGTGTGTGGATTTGTGTACATTCTAGGACCCTGCAGGTCTCTCAAACAAACTCTTCTGTGGGGCTAGCAGTTTCTCCCACTGCCACAACCCCCATAGGTTTTCACAGGTAGAGGTTTTGAGGCTTGCTTTTCCCATGACAGATCCCTGGGTTGCATGGTCTCTCTTACTCCCCAGTTCTTCCCATTTTATCCACACGCAAATGTTGCACCACCCAGTCCACGAGCTGCTGCCTTGCTGGGCATCCTCTCTGCCCCTGCTGCCGGTCTCCACCCCTCCTACTTGTCTGAAGGATTGTTTCTTCTTTAACTCCTTGATTGTCGGACTCCCATACAGTTTGATTTTCTGGCAGTTCTGGTTAATTTTTATTTTTAAATTTGTTGTTGTCCTTTTTTTGTTGTGCAAGGAGACA
This sequence comes from Mormoops blainvillei, assembly GCA_004026545.1. Lineage (NCBI taxonomy): Eukaryota > Metazoa > Chordata > Mammalia > Chiroptera > Mormoopidae > Mormoops > Mormoops blainvillei. The sequence continues at coordinate 148,213 of PVJD01003803.1, read as the reverse complement.
AAGTATATCTACCTACACTTCCATCTTGGCCGGAAGTCTCTGTTGCTGCTTTTAATATTCTCTCCTTATCTTTAATCTTGGGTAATTTAATGATGTGTCTTGGTGTTTTCCTCCTAGGGTCCAATTTCTTTGGGACTCTGAGGTCTTGGACTTCTTGGAAGTCTTATTTCTTTCACCAGATTGGGGAAATTTTCCTTTATTATTTTTTCAAATAAGTTTTCAATGCCTTGCTCTTCTTCTCTTTCTGGCACCCCTGTGATTTGGATGTTGGTATGTTAGTTGTCCCAGGGGTTCCTCAGCCTCTCCTCATTTTTTTGAATTCTTGTTTCTTCATTTTGTTTTGATTAAATGTTCATTTCTTCCTTCAGTTCCAAATTGTTGATTTGAGTCCCAGTTTCCTTCCCTTCACAATGTACCAATATTTAAAGAAGAAATTCAAGAACAGAAAAATTAGCTCTGGCTAGGTGGCTCAGGTGGTTTGAGCATTGTCCCATACACTAGAAAATGGCAGGTTTGATTACCGGTGGGGACACATACCTAGGTTGCAGGTTTGAGCCTTGGTTGGGACATATGGGGAAGTAGTTGATCGATTTCTCTCTCTCTCTCTCTCTCTCTCTCTCTGCCTCTCTGCCTCTCTTCCTCTCTCTTCCCCCCTCCCCCCTCCCTTCCTCTCTGAAATAAAAATCCATGGTAGAAAAACATATCCTCAGATGAGGATTTAAAAAAAAATTTTTTTTTTTACTTTGAAATGACCCGTTCTATTCATGAATAATAATAAATCAAGTAAAGTCATAATGTAAATTCTAAAGAACTTTCAGAACTTATTTAGGAAAAAGATGTATTGATTTTTTTCTTCATTATTCAAAATCTTTTTCCTAAAAATTATCTTTACCGTCTAGGCTTAACATAAAAAATATGTTTTATGTAAAATGGGTGTGCATTGGCTCCATTGTAAAAACAAAGATTAAGGTAGTTACATACATTTCTCTTTGAGGTCACATGCTCTGGCATTGCTGTTTGGTGAGCTGGCACTTCTATAAAACAAGAATTTAAGGTATAAGCTCATTGTTAAATCATTAAAAACAATCAAAAGAAATTCCTGTCATCAGAGTAATGCAAATTAAAACCACAATGAGGTATCATCTCACACCTGTCAGAGTGGCTGACATCAATAAATCAACAGACAACAAGTGCTGGTGAGGATGTGGAGAAAGGGAAACCATTTTGCACTGTTGGTGGGAATGCAGGCTGGTACAGCCACTATGGAAAGCAGTATGGAGTTACCTCAGAAAATTAAAAATGCGTCTGTCTTTTGACCCAGTGATCCCACTTCTGGGAATATATCCAAAGAAACCCAAAACACTAATTCAAAAGAACATAAGCACTGCTACGTTCATTGCAGCATTATTTATAGTTGCCAAGATATTGAAGTAGCCCAAGTGTTCATCAGTAGATGAGTGGGTAAAATAACTATGGGAAATGTACAGAATGGAATACTACTTAGCCATAAAAATAAGAAAATCTGAGCCTTTACAACAGCATGGATGGACCTGGAGAACATTAGGCTAAGTGAAAAGAGCCAGTCAGAGAAAGACAAATGTGATTTCACTAATGTGAATCTAATGAACAGACTGAACTAACAAGCAAAATAGAGACAGACTCATAGACAGAGAGCAGGATGACAGCTATTGGGGGTAGGGGGGTTAGTGGGTGGAGGGATCAAGCAAAAAAAAAGAACTCATGGACATGGACAGGGGTGTGATGATTGCAGCGGGGAGGTGGGTATAAGGGGTTAAATGGTAATGGAAAAAAATCTAGTAAAATATATTTTTAAAAAGAAAGAAATTCCTCTATTTGACATTAACAGATGAAAAGTAAAAATTTTTATAATTTGCAGTGGTCTAACTATATTAGCTTACTATTGTTATACCATACTACAAAAGTCCTTAACTGTGGCTCACATTTCTATGTTTTGAAGCATAGAGGATAATGCAGCTCTCAGCTATGGCACCAGATTGATAGTAATACTGTAATTATTTAGTGATGTTTTTAAAAATATTTTAGAGTAAAATCTTCTATTTGTGAGTTTTCTTCTAAGTGAGTTTTCTAAGGTATTTAGTGTTAATTCTTTTTTCTCTTTTTAGTGTTGCTCTTTATAATTTCTGCCATATATTAATTGGTTTTAAACAGAATAGTCCAATAATTTATTAAACTAATATTTATTGACATATACAAGCTCTTTCTGCTCCCTCTTTAAGTCCATACTTGCCAGAAACTTCTTTTTAAGTGCTATTTTTATCTAAACTCTTTAATGGTTTTCTATTTCCAACCATGTCCGATATTAATTTTGTCTGCTGGTTCCCTCATTACTTCTCAATATATACTCTTCCCAATATATACTCTTCAGATTGAGCACATTCTGCATATCTGCAATGGCTTCTTCTAGCTTTACTGCGTATTCTAAAAGCTTTGGCTTTATTTAGTAAATTTTCATTTTTTGTCACTTAGTTTAAGCCCATATCCTTCATGATCCTCATTGATCCCTTTCTCTTATCCTTTCTTTGGGGTCCACAGATAAGTTCTGAGGAGGCTGGGAGTATTCTGTATTTTTTAAATTTTAGTGTACATTTTTTTAATTGTCTTAAGGTTATGTAAGGGTATTATTCTATAGCATTTTAAAGCCTAACATAACAGAATAACTGTGTGAATTTAGTACTTATATTTAGCATTTACTGTCATATTTACAATTGTGTTCATGCCAAATGAAGTCAAACAATGTCCATATTCTGTACAAATGAAGATTTCACTGAGTAATGATACATGCTGAACGAGTTGGGTTACTAGGTGGTACTTGATAATTAAGAGGCATCCTGTCCTGACCAGTGTGGCTCAGTTGGTTGGGCATCATCCTGCAAGGCAAAAGGTCACCAGTTCTATTTCCAGGAAGGGCACATGCCTGAGTTGCGAGTTCAGACCCCAGTCCCAGCGTGCTGGAGAGGCAACCGATCAATGTTTCTCTCTCACACCGATGTTTCTCTCCCTCTCTTTCTTCCTCCTTTCCCCTCTTTCTAAAACTAAATAAAATCTTTTTTTTTTAAAGAGGCATTCTAAAGTTTTAATCGCCTGTGCCGTTCAAACAAATTTATTGAATCCTATTTTTGTCTGTATAAGGGCCGCAGAATCACTAAGAATATAATCATTTCCATGCAAGGAAAAATATTTTTATTTCCAGTTCTAGTAGTTATCAGATTAGATACCCATTTGATTAAAATTTCAGTTAACAAGGGTACATTATTAATGTTCACATGAACAAGAGATGATTTTATAAAAGTATCAACTGATACTTTATTTAAATTGCTCTTTGCAGAATTTTGGTTAATTAAGAGGCCTAATTATTCTGAACCAACCTCAAAGTTAATGATTTATGTAGTTGTGAACAGGCATTCTTCACATTACTAGTATTAAAGTAAAAATACAGAAACAGATTAAATATAGAACTGAATCAACAGTTGCAGCTTTATTCAGTAAATTAAATGGCTGTAATTTAGTTTTTGCAAACATTAATATTGTTTATTTGAATTTTGTGTTTTTGTATTTTTACTTTGTTTAAAATTTCATTTTGATTTAAAGTTAAGGGATGTAAGCATAAGGCATTTATACTAGTTTTATATTTGTAGATATTTAAATAACACAGTAAAACTTATTTGAGTGCTCACTGAGGGTTTCTGACATTTTTTTCTTACACTAAAGAGAGCCCATGCAATAGTTTGAAAACCGCTGGTCTATGCCATATTGACTAGAATCTTACCAAGCTTAATTTTAACTTAAAATTCTGGAGGTTTTTGGTGAAGAAAAATGAGTTCACATGATAAGTCATTATGGAACTACTAGGATGATTTAAACCTTTAATTTTCAGAAAACACCAATGCTGGTGTTTTATAATACAGGGCCGAAGAGCCCAGAAGCTTGGCTCCCCACTAAACTAGCCATTATGACTTCATAAATTGTTTATTGTATGCTAGTCTTACTTCAATTTTTAGAGCTAAGACCCTTCTTTTAAAATCTTTATTTCTATTTGCCTGGGAAATATAAAAGTCTGAGACTGAGTATGGTATTAATTCACTTGAAAGAAGTTACTTGACACATTAAAACAAGTTTGTGCTTGCCTTAGAGTTTGAATATAGATCTTTTTTTTATCAAAGAGTGGTTTAATATTTTTAAAAATAATTTATGTTTCTAGGGTTCTATTTCATTTAACTGGCAAATACATTGTTTCTCATGTTTGGGCATTTTGAATTCTTTCCACAATGAAATGTACAGTTTAATTTACATCATTGAAGCTTCTTTTGTTGGTGGATTATTCAAAAAGCTAGTATGTGGCAACTTATAGCCTGTCTTTTTTTCTAACTAATCTTTTATTACACCTTTTCTAAGATTTAAAAATTATTAAATTGAACACGGGTGGTTTCATAGATCCGTGGAGCATATTTCTCATTGAGTATAGTAAGATTCAACATATTATTTCAGACAACTAGAAGGCTAGCAAATTTGTTGCCAGTTTTGCTGAAAGCCTTTAATACTCAAGTGCCTATATGTGTTAAAATGTTAACAGTGTTTGTTTTTATAAGAATGTGTAAAGATGAAGAACGAAATATTTAAAATAGTATCTTCACCATTCTCGATTTGGGAGGGGGGCAAAAAGGGGTAAATAGGAATAAAATGGAAATAGTTTTGAAAAATATGAGTTGATAAACTACCTAAACGTACAGTTATGATCATCACCTATCTTTTACCAGTTCCCAAGTTTATCCTTACTATTAACAAGTAACCATCAGAATATATCAATATATAGGATTTTTTACATATTTTAGGCCTTTATTGTAACAATGTAGTATATAAGAAAGCACCATGAGGGGATTAAATCTGTGGTACCTAAAACAATCTAAAATAAAAGGTAAAAACCATTATTTATACAAAGTTTATGCTGCTATTTCATAATTATCTTGGGTATATTGAATAGATTGTATGAATCATGATGGAGTATACCCTTCTTCAATGACCTCTGTAACAGGTTCCATATAAATATATATATTTTTAATCCTCAGCTGAGGATATGTTTATTGATTTTAGAGAGGAGATGGGGAGAGCAAGAGAGAAACATCGATTGGTAGCCTCCCATACATGCCATGACCAGTGATTGAACCTGCAACCTAGGTATGTGCCTTGACTGGGAATCAACCCACAACCTTTTGGTGTACCAGACAATGCTCCAACCAGTTGAGCCACCCAGCCAGGGCAGGTGCCATATATTTTTTCAATGAAAGGCAATGGAAAAACCCTCCCATACACACTCAGACTTTTATTGCTCGTGAAATAGTATTTGTAATGTTTAAGGAATTTAATCTACAATTAAAATTCAGTATAATGAATAAGTGAAACACTTTATTTGTAAAGATATATATACCCCTATTCCCACTGCAACATCATTCACAATAGCCAAGGTATGGAAGAAACCTGTGTGTATCAATAGATGATTGGATAAAGAATATGTGGTACATATATGCAGGGGAATACTACTCAACCATTAAAAATAATGAAACATTTCCATTTGCGCCAACATGAATGGATCTTGAGAGTGTTATGCTAATAAATCAAATGGAAAAGGACAAGAACCATATGATTTCATTCATATGCGAGATATAAAACAAAAAGCAAGAAATGAACAAACAAAACAAAAAACCTCATCAGTACAGACAGTAGAATGGTGATTCTGGGAAGAAGGGGGCTGGAGGGAGGACAAAGCAGGTAAAGGGAGTCAAATACATGGTGATAGAAGGAGACTAGACTTTGGGTGGTGGGCACGCAATAGAATATTTAGATGTGTTATAAAGATGTACTTCTGAAACTTACATAATATTAACCAATGTCTATAAATTTAATTTTTTTAAATGTTATAAAAAGTGGTGGGAACAGTAATTAGAAATTAGAGAGCTTTATGTTTGTAAAGTTATTTTTTCTTGAATAATTTCAGTGTAAAAATATTTGATATCTATAATTATAAACATTGAAACCTAAAACTCACTAGGCAATTTAATAATTGCATCTATTTTTGCTTACTCTTTTGTCTTTGTTTTTCTTATCATCAGCACTGCCACACAGTTCATCTTACACATTCTTAACACTCTAGACATGAGGAAAGACAAAGTCACTTAACAAAGAAGCTGTATGTATATGGAACTGATATAGAAAATAAGACCACAGACTCAGGTTTTAAAATAAGAATTTATTTTTTTACTAACATTCTGGACACAGGAAGGACGTGAAAGAATTTCGCTGGGTAACTGATGCTGTTCCTTAACACAGGCTCTTTTTCATACACTTGTACAAACTAAAATCCTCTCCTAGAATTGCTCTATTGTCAGTAAGGAAGGAGATTTTGGGACATGCAAGTGTGGGTGGGTGTTCTTTTGTGTTAACTTTTTGTAGAGTGGTGCTAATATTTAGTTGGTTCTGCTGTAATATAACAGGTTCATTCCTAAAATCACTGATGTGAAAGATTATGCGATTGAAAATCAAGGTTTATGTGGAAAATTGGTTAATGGCACAATCAAAAACTATCAGTGAAAAAGTTTTATTAAAAACCTAATTTAAAAAAAATAGAACAGTGTCGTATGTGTTGAAGGGTGAGAAATCTATAAACAACAATAAATATCTCACTTTATCTTTAAAAAGACACACTGTGTCCTTGTGGAAGTGGATGTCAGAAGAGTCGCAACTTGTAAATTATTGTGACATGATGGAAGGAAGGTTGTCTGAAATCCAAAGGAAAGTTGGACCATCATGGGGGATGGGTGTGGCTTGTGACAGGTAGATGTTTGAGATGTGTGTTTCATACACACCACCTGAGTATGGCTGTCTCCATTGACCTAGTATTTCTCACCGATGAAGTCTGGCATAGGCAAACATAAAATTCTCATTATGCTCAGATTGATTCCTAATATATCAGTTGTGTTGGAATTGACTCACATTTTCAAAACAATTGTTGTAGCAAAACTGCCTATACTCTTAAAAAGATATAATGTTTGCCCAGTGAGTGGGTAAAAATATTAAGAGTCTTACCTGTTTGCTGACTGTTTATATGTGGAGGTAAAGAAAAAAACATCAAAATCGACTTCAGAGTTTTTAGTTTGAGAAACTATGTGGAAATGACACCATCAAACTGGTGTAAATTCCCAGATGTGTTGGGACTAAACGCAAGACACTCTCTGGAGCTGGGATGAGCTTACCTTTCCTTAGAACACTTGGCCAGATGAAGAGTAGATACTAAACAGGAGTGGGGCTCTGTTAGCAATAAAGAAAGGGAGAGTGGTTTGGATAGGCAGCCTAAGCTTATACATGTTGAGTAACGCATGCTGAGTAAAGGAAGAGAAGATTCAACCTTCTGAGTTTGTGAAAAGCCCAAACACTAAAATAGGTTGTTTTACTGAAAACCATTTTCCTTTTCTGGTTGCTGGTATTCTCCTTTCATTCTAAATGTTTTCAGGTATCTGTATAGAACACTTTAGCCTTGAAGTTCCTTCGTTTTTCTCTGCTATCTTCACCATTTACTTTAACAACTCAGTCCCGTGGCCACAGCTTGCATTTTGCTGCTCAGAACTTCATTTTAAACTCCAGTGGTCATTCTCTATATTTCCACTTTTGTTCCTCTCTCCTGTCTCCTAATCCTCTGACTTCCTGCAAACCCCGGTCCCATTTCTACAACTATCCTCACTGCATCCCTCTTTATTGTTCCCTGTCTCATTGTTTCTCTTGCCCTGCAAATGCCCTACACACTCCCCTACCCTGTAGACTCCTGATCCAATAATCATAACACTGAGGTTAAATAGTATACTGTGTATCTGTGGTACAATTAATTTCATTATTCCTCAGCTTGCCCCAGTAGAATATATTGTACTTTATCTTGAAAATAGAGGTTTTTAGGCTGCCTATTTTCATTGTTTCTGTGAACTCTTCAGGATCTATTCCTCTTTATCACTTAGTTTGTAAGTATAATTGGAATTAGAAAAGAAAAATTTGGAAAACACTTTGAATTCCATCACTTAATATATCATGACTTCTATTATGATTAAAAACAGCACATGAACAACAGCATAAATTTTGGTATATTCTATTATGTAAATAAAGCAAAAATCCTTCCTGTAGATGTTTTCATCTTATTTCAGAAATTTGAGGACCAGTGAAGCATGAAATAATTCAAATGAACATTTAGTAACATTTACTTTGAGAAGCTAGCAGCTTAGTGAACCAACTAACCATTCTGCTATAATCTTTGGTTTGGAAAATAGCATAGGTAGAAATATGTTCATGAGAAAAAGGCCATTTCTATCCTCATTTTATTTTCATTCTGTCATAGATCAGTTTTTATATACGAAATGTTTGTCTTTAGTACTAGGGCAGTGCCTAAGGACTGTTTATTCTCAAAGTGTTTCCATTTTGAATAGTGCTTCTGAAAGAATGGACATTTAAAACCTGTGAACTTCTGTAGAACAAAATGGAAAAAACCGTGGTATTTATATGTTAATTCCATAAGGCCCTACATTTAACTCTATTCCCTCTGGCCATATACCAGATGGAATAAAGCAAGGACTCCACTATTAAAAATATCAAGTCAGAGAGTTCCAGCTGGGGTTTTCTAATCATTTAAAAGGCAAAATATGAAGTCACTTTTAATATCTTAAGTAGATAACTATCTTAGCATTTACTTTAGGTATTAAATCTGAGATTCTTATCTTTGCCTTACTGATGAGATTATACTGCAGCAGTTTCTAGCTTTTGAATATTTTCCTTAAGAGCAAAATTTACAGCCTAATGGGAAGTCAGTTGTTTTTCCCAAAATTACCTTTTCTAGAAATATCCAATTCATTAATGTATTAATCTGAAAAGTTGATTTACCAATTGGATTAAGTGCCACAGTACTCTTCAACGTATCATTTTAATCAATTTGTTGGAAAGATCAATTTTCTCATGGTTGAATGCATATAAAAATGAAGCAACCAAATCAAATGAGTTACATAGGGGGCGTGGCAAATTTCATTCCCTGGAGATCTTTAAGAACAGGTCCTTAATAGTGCGTGTGAAATGGTTTGAGATCTTTAAAGGAAATGTCTGGAGGCAGGAAGATGGAATACACACTGAGACCTGTATTTCTGGATCTCCATCTTATGATGACATTAATTTTCTAATATTTAGTAGCTGGTGTTTGAGTTGAGGCAAGAGTCTTTTTTTTCTTCTTAAAATTATTTTTTATTTAGTGCTGTTTTAAAGTAATGAACAGAGAGTAGTCTATGTTAGTTATGGTTGAGTCTTTAAAGACAAATGTTTTTAAGGCAGTCTTTTTGTATTGGCTGCTGTTACAGTTTACAGTGAATTGCGACCGCAAGGCTTTGAAGTTTAAAGCTAAAGTTATAGTGACTACTGTAAAGGGCTATCATTAATTTGAATAGCAGTTGTTAAAGTTAAAAATTATATTTTGCTATTTGTGCTTATGTAATATGCTTCCCTCACAGCATAGAAGTGTTTGGATTCTGAAAAAAAGACTTTTTCAGGCTGTTATTTGTATACCTAGGTGTGTTTTTTTTTTTCAATTTTTCTTCGTATTAGTCATTGTGGTTAGGTGATTTATTGGTAACTGGTGAGTCACAAGGATTGTTCCCTTCTCTAATGAGTCACCTAGCTGCATACAAGTTTATTTACTTTCCTTTTTAGATCTTTTACATAAAAATAAGTATTTTACTTAGCTAGTAGATTAAAATTTCAGTTTGTTACATTAACTTTTAAAACTATAAAATATCAAAATACTCAGAAGTCTCGTTGATTTAGAAAACTTATTTAGCACCTGCCTCTGGTAGAGGCACTGTGCTGGGCTAGTACACAATGACACATATATCACTTAAGGAACTTAATTTGGGGAGAGGGTAAAAATAGGTAAACAACTGCATGCAGAGACCTGTTACAGGTGCTGTGGTAGAAGTATATGTACGTATCATCTACAGTTGAGGCCCAGAGGGAGGAAAGCATGTGGGTACACCTTGAGCATCATGTGGATAAGTTGGTGAACATAGGCTACTAGGTCATTGCAGTGTTGTGGATTGCACCTCTGAACAACTGTACCCAGGTGGCTTACACCTCTTTGTTGGAATGAGGTGGTTATCTATTACAGGAGAAACAAACCTTCTGTATTTGGTTCTGTCCAGTTCAACATTTGTATTGAACACTTTGATAAAGATATATTATTGTACTTTAAAAGTAGGTCTAAAATCTGGAGTCAAAATTCTGGACAGTGTATGGGATTAATTCCTTTAACTATAACTTTAAGTAATAACTCCATGTTTTATACAAAGATTCTGATGAATTTCTGTTGAGGCTAGCAAGAACAGCAGGCATCAGGATGCATAAGCATTACTGGAGAAGGTAGCACGATTCTTGTGCATTTTGAAAACTATTTATGAAGGGCAAATGAGCTGACGATGCAGTCTGGAGTTTGTAAAATTGGGTGCTCATTTTTGAGCCTAACAGAACTCTAGTACAGTAATCCTGTACATGATTTTACTAAGCTGTGTGACCTTAGGCCTTTTAGTCTCAGTTTTCTCAACTATAAAATGATGGTAATACCTATCCTATAGGCCCCTGTGAAGTTTAAATGAGATGGTATGTGTGTAAAGTACTTCATACAGGAACCTAAACATAAAAGGAAATTGATGTGGGAATATTGATAGTTTAGGTATTTATGTCTATTAAGACCAGTTTCATTTCAGCTATAAATAGGAAAAGAACTATGTTTCATCAACATTAAAGAATATAGAGAAAATGAACAAAACTATTGTACAAGGATGACAGAAAATTTATGAAGTATTCCATATTTTTTGCAAATGAGAAAAAAATATGGAGGTGTATAGACCAAATAGTAAACAGTGATTATAGGAAGAGGGGTTAAATATATGATAGGGGACTTAAACTTTTAAATTCATATATTAATTGGAAATTTTTAGTAATTGGAATTTTAGTGTTGGAACTTTTAGTAATAAGTATAATCTTTTATAATTATCAAAAATGTTCAGAGACAGCTACTGAGTCCTATAGTTGATATATTATCTGTATCTGTTAACCTTTTATATAAGGTTAATATCTACTATCTGTATTAATCCTGTATAGTTGGCATATTAACTGTTCCTTCCTTTTTGATACATTACTTTCTTACATTTCTAATGCTATTCTCTTGATTTAAAAAAAATTTTTTTGTTGTTCGATTAGTTGTCCCCATTTTTCCCCATTACTCTCCCCTGCCCTGCCCATCACCCCCCCACACACACACACATTTACTCTTCCCCCACTCCCCCATTGTCCTTGTCCTTGGGTCCTTTATACATGTTCCTTGATTTGACCCCTCCCATACAATCCCCCATTATGCCCCTCCCACCACCCTTTTTGTCACTGTCAGTTTATTTTTTATTTCCATGTCTCTGGTTCTGTTTTGCTGTTTTCTTTGTTTTGTTGATTAGGTTCCACTTATAGGTGAGATTACATGGTATTTGTCTCACTGACTGGCTTATTTCACTTAGCATAATACTCTGCACTTCCATCCGTGCTGTCATGAAGGGTAGAAGCTCCTCCTTTTGACTCCATAGTATTCCATTATATAAATATACCACAGTTTTTTGATCCACTCATTTACTGATAAGCACTTAGGCTGTTTCCAGCACTTGGCTATGGTAAATATTGCTGCTATGAACATTGGGGTGCATAGGTTCTTTCGAATTGGTGTTTCAGGATTCTTAGGGTATAATCCCAGCAGTGGAATTGCCGGATCAAAAGGCAATTCTATTCTTTTGATTTTTTTTTTTAATGTCTCCTCTATTCTCCCACCCGGACTTCTACCATGGTCTTCAGTGTTTCTAAAGGATAGTAAATATGTATAAACTTGATTGACCCCCCCCCAAAAAAAAACTGATATGTGTGACAAAACCAAGAGGTAATTCCATATAAGTCATTTTCAGATTGTTTTAGGCAGTGCTGATTTCTTTTTTTTTGCTTCACAGTTGTTCCAGTTATTTCCCCCGTTGCCCCCTCCACACAGCCTACCCTCCACTTCCATAGTCAGTCATCCCCACCGCCCCATTGTCGATGTCCATGGGTCCTTCATATGTGTTCCTTGACTAATCCCTTCATCTTCTGTCAAACCATTCCCCCCTCCTTCCGCCCCTCTTACTGCTGTCAGTTATGTGATTCTATGCCTCTGGTTCTGTTTTGCTGATTACTTTATTTTGTTCATTAGATTCCTCTTATGTGAGATCAAATGGTATTTATCTTTCACCAACTGCCTTATTTCACTTAGCATGATAGTCTCCAGTTCTGGCAGTGCTGCTTTTGAAGTGTGTTTATAATCTTTCCCTGGGCAGTCACTTTGAAGAGTATAGTATTCCCTTGAATGGATGAATTCTGCTGTTTAATAAGAAATCAACCCTTATATTTTATAGTAAAATTTTGTATATCTGGTTTTTAAAAATATCTTTACATTGCGTAATAACACTGTTGGTTTGCAGTGTGTATATAATGAACTATAAACATACTTTTACTATTTTAGAGACCTTTATTATGATCAGATGATAGCTTTGAACTCAAGGATTTATTAAAATTTTGTAACTTTCTTGAACTTAACATTGTATTAGTCAGCTGTTGCAAAAAACCTGTGTAACAAACCACCTTAAAACTCAATAGCAAGACAGCACTACCCAAAGTGATCTGTAGATTCAATACAATCCATGTCAAAATCCGATTGGCTTTTTTTTTTTCAGAAGTAGAAAAATCCTTCCTAAAATGCATATGGAATCTCAAGGAACCCTGACTACCCAAAACAATCTTGAAAACAAAAAACAAAGTTGGAGGACTCATACTCCCTGATTTAAAAACTTATGACAGTCCTAGCTGGGTGGCTCAGTTGGTTGTAGTCCCATACACCAAAAATTTGTGGGTTCGATCCCTGGTCAGGGCACATACCTATGTTGTGGGTTCAATCCCCTGTCAGGGTGCGTATAGATGACAACCAATCGATGTTTCTGTTTCGCACTGATACTTCTCTTTCTATCTCCCCCTCCCTCCCTCCCTCCTTCCATCCCTCTCTCTCCTTTCCTCTAAAATCAATAAGCATATCCTTGGATGAGGATTTAAAAAAAAAAAAAACAACTTAACTCAGAGCTACAGTAATCAAAATAATGCACTAGCATAGGATAGACATATAGACCAATGGAACAGAATAGAGAGCCCAGAAATAAACTCTAACACACGTGAGCTCTGCACGGAAAAAGTCCAACCATTGTTAATATAACAAGACCGGTTTGCACATTAACGTAACCTGGCAGCCAAGGAGAGTGGACTGGAAGGCACATGCACTAACAATAACAACTTCACTGTACTAGTCAGTGGGGGCAGTAGATGCCATTGAGTGAACATGCGTACTGTATGGCCATTCCATTCAAAATGTCTGAGTGAGTAGAGCAACGAATCTGCATCAGATTCTGTGTTAAGCTTGAGCATTCCTCCACGGAAACTATTCGCATGATTCGGGAGGCCACAGCTATGGGCAGCTGGTGATTGGCAGGTTCATCACAACAACATGCCAGCTCTTGCATCACATCTCATGTAGTTTTTAGGTGATATATCAAATTACCCAAGTTACTGAGCCGCTCTACAGCCCAGATTCGGTGCCCTGCAACTTCTGGCTTTTCCCAAAACTAAAATCACCTTTGAAAGGGAAGAGATTTCAGACTGTCAGTTAGATTCAGGAAAATATGACAGGTCAGCTGATGGTAATTGGGAGAACTGTACGAAGTCCCAAGGTGCTTACTTTGAAGGGGACTGAGGCATCATTGTCCTATGTACAATGTTTCCTGTATCTTCTTCAATAAGTGCCTCTACTTTTCATATTACATGTCTGGATACTTTCTGGGAGACTGCGTAGTCAATTGATTTTTGACAAGGATTCCAAAACCATTTGGTGGGTAAAAACAGTCAAAGGTGCAGGGAAAATCGGATATCCACATGCCAAACACCTTACCTTATACCATATATAAAATTAATTCAAAACAGATCAATTACCTAAATGTAAGAGTGAAAACTATAACATTCTTTAGAAGAAAACCTAGGCCAAAAGCTTTATAATATTAGACTTAGTAGTGACTTCATGGATATAACACCAAAAGCACTGATGATAAAAGAAAAATTAGATTAATTGGACTTCAAAATTGAAACTTGTGCATAAAAGGACACCATCAAGTCCTAGCTGGTATAGCTCAGTGGATTGAGCACCTGCCTGCGAACCAAAGGGTCACAGGTACAATTCCCCAGTCAGGGCACATGCCTGGGTTGCAGGCCAGGTCCCCAGTAGGGGGCACACAAAAAACATTGATGTTTCTCTCCTTCTCTTTCTCTCTCCCTTCCCCTCTGTCTAAAAATAAGATAAATAAAATATTTTTTTTAAAAAAAGGACACCATCAAGAGAGTGAAAAGATAACCCACAAAATGGGAGGAAATATTTGTAAATTATCCAATAAAGGCAAACATCCAGAATACATGTAGAACTCCTACAACTCACAACAACAAAAACCCAATTTCAAAATGGGCAAAGGAGTTGAATAGACATTTCTCCAAAGAAGATAAGCAGATAGTCACTAAACACATGAAAAGATGCTCAATATCATTAGGCATTAAAGAAACGCAAATAAAAACCACAATAAGATACCACTTCAAACCCATTAGGATGACCATTATCGAAAAAACAGAAAATAAGATTGGTGAGGAATGGAGAAATTGGAATTCTTGTGCATTGTTGGTAGGATTGTGAAATGGTACAACTGCTTTGGAAAACAATATGATGTTTCCTCAAAGTTAAACATAGAATTTTTATATGGTCCTGCAATTCCACTTCAAGATACCGAAAAGAATTCAAAGCAGGGACTCAAAGAGATCATTGTATTCTATTGTTCACGGCAGCATTATTCACAGTAACCAAAAGGTGGAAACAACCAATGAATAAATGAATGGATAAACAAAATGTGGTACATACATATAATGGGATATTATTCAGCCTTAAAAAGGAATGAAATTCTGACATATGCTATAACGTGGATGAACCTTAAAAACCTTATGCTAAGTGAAGTAAGTCAGACACAAAAGGACAAATACAATTCCACTTACCTGAAGTACCTAGAATAATAAAACTCATAGAGACAGAGAATAGAGGTTACCAAGAGCTGGGGTTGGGAGTACCTGGGGGTAAGAGGAAGTTAATTGTTTAATGAGTACCGAGTTTCTATTTGGGATACTGAAAAAGTTCTGGAAATGGATAGTGGTGATCGTTGCACAGCATTGTGACTGCCACTGAATTATATACACTTAACTATGGCTAAAATGGTGAATGTTCTGTATTGCATATTTTATAATTTAAAAAACTTGGAAAGAAAAAAAACCCTCAGCAGCATACAACAGTAAACTTTGATTTCTTACTTACATATCTGTGGGTCAGCCAGAGTTTGGCTCATCTATGCTTGTTTTGCAGCTGTGGTTTGGGTCCTGGTGTGTTCCTTGTGTTTCTCAGATTCCTTGGACCAGCAGCTACCTGAGCATCATCTTCTCAAGAGAAAAGCAGAAATGCCAAAGGGCAAGTTCAACTGCACAAGCACATTTCAAACCTTTGCTGGCTTCACATCCACTGACATCTCATTGATAAAGCAAGTGATATGGCCAAACCCAAATTTTAGGAGCAGAGAAGTACCATCTGTGTGCCCTGAAGTCATAGCAAAGGTGTAGATGAATACTACTACCACAGGGAAATGAAGACTTGTAACAAATAATTTAGTGTGCCACAGAGATATGTGAAAAACTTGACATTTTTTTCAGAAACATTAAATAAGACATTACTCATTACTATAGACTAAAGCTTACCTCCTTCAAGTACTGAAACTAGTTTGACAATTTTAACAGAATCTTTTAAGTCTTTTGTTCACATTCTTCCTTTTCAACTTTTAATATCAAGGCTCTATTAATTCATCTTATTTGTAGACTGATTATTTGTATGTAGGGTCAAAAGAGTAGTTGGAAAATGAAAGGTATAAGACACAGTGCAGTGACAGTATGTTTTAGGAGGCGGTAGTAATAAAAATAGCTGACTTAACTCTTGAAAAAATGTGTTTTATTTACTTCATCCATTTGTCCTGCAGTAAAATAGTTCCAAGGAGTTCTTCTGCTTTTCACCATGGTTTTTTTCCTGCCAAGGCTTGTAGATGCCTTAGACATAGTGCCCTTTCAAAATATAGACAGAGTAGCATATTAGTTTTAAAATGTAAAACAGAAACCTTAATAGGGTCTCTTGATGGTAACATTCAAACTATAGAATATACACTATAAAGTATTAAGCCATCTTAATATACAATGTCAGTTAAAATCATTAGACTTTTTCTACAAGGTAGAATTTTATCTAATACTAGCAGTAGTTATATTTAAGTATTGCTATCCCTCTTGTATGGACCCTAATAATATACACTATACTTTTTATTAGTTCTAACTAGGAAGTTTTAGTCTGACCCTTTTTCACAAATATGACTCTTGTTTTAATGTTTTTTTCTTCTAAATTCATTCATGTCTAAAAATAAATAGGGATAGTAGATATAGAGATAGAGATATTACAGCTGAATTTCCCAAGGCATAAAAAATTATGGAATGATTTTACTGATATCTAAATAGGCTATTCTATTAATATCATGTAACTACTAGATATAATAAGGGGAAATAATGAGATAGGGAGGGCAAAAAATATTTATTATAAGCATCCTCTGTATCTGGTTAATCCTATCATGTTTCTAGTTGATTCTATAGGCCAATTTGTGATAACAGAAATTTAACTTTGGTCCTAGTTTAAGAAATAGGTCAAATTTTCAGAAGTTCTTTTCTGAATTGTTTAGTTTTGGAAACAATGTTTAAAATGGTGGTGGTTCTCTAATCTAGCTGATGAAGTATTTCAGCATGTGAAATACTGAATTAAGTAAAAGCACTAAAGGTAAACTTAGTTCCAAGTTCAGCTCCTGGATAAAAGGAATCATCTGGTACTTTTGAGGAAGAAAGAATTGAAAATTTTGTTTTCTTTAATTGAAACTTCACCTAGCCTTGGGCAGGATATCTTTACCAGTTTCTTTCTGGAAAGATAGTACCATAGTGCTCAGTTCTTGAGAGTAGATGTGTTTGAATTGAGTTGGCTTGAAGAAGACTCTGGAAAGCCTCCCTAGGAAGTCAAAGAGAATAAAGTAAGAGAATAAAGGTGGCCAGGGAGATAGCGGGAATGTCGCAAGGCAGAACTCTAGTTGAGGCAGGTCAGGTCCCTCAATGAAGCAATACACTGATCAGTAAGGCAGAGAAAACCTTCTTGAGAGAAACGTGTAACATGAGCAGCAGAATTCTCACAAGGCCTGAATTATATACTCCAGTGTCAAGTTTGCTTGTGCAGACAGACAAGGCAAACTGGTAAGTAGCTGGTACATTGAAGGAAGATGCAGTGACATTAGATTGCCAGTACTAGAAAGCCCTTTTAACAATAACTGAAGCCCTTCAGGTCTCAGAGTGAGCTTTATCTTACTTCATCAACTCTATTTTATCACAGTAAATTGTGAGTTTCTTCAAAACACAAGATTTAGTTAGATATTAAGAGATAACCCTAGTTCAGGAGACTTATGAGAGTGCAAAGAGATGTGTGTACTGTTGATTTTTTTTAAGGTGGTTGATAACAGACATAAAATTTTAGGAGTGTAGCAAAGTGAAGTGAAATTTTTTTCAGTTTTTCATATATTATCCCCATTTTAATCATTTTCCAACTCTGAGCAAGTGTTCATTGAAATGGATTTGATGTTCTCTTTTGTAAAATAAGCATTACTGGATTTCTGGAATCTTGTCAAGTAGCACCATAACTACTAAGGAAGGACTCAATATCTCATCAGAATGAATAGAATTTTTACTATGAGAATCATATCTTTTGTTTTATTTTGTTTTGTTTGGATTCTGGTCCTTCATTTTGTAGGATTCTAGGTACAGAATTGAACCATGAGAGATTAATACAAAAGCTAACTAGGGTTCATGACATAGCAGATAATCAGAGGCCAAGACAGATTTTCCTAATACATATTTGCAATTTGTATTACTCTTGCTGCCCAGGAAATCCACTCTTTTCCAGTTGTCACACTTGCATTGTTCTTCCTTTTTTCACCTCACTCTGCAGCTCTAGTTACCTCCTGAGAGTTTTAATTGGTAGTTGTGCATTAGTTGAGCCACCGTGATGCTGCCATTAGTCTCCAAGACCCGAAAGTTCGCTCTTACCCGTTTCCACAAGTACATTGTGACATGCTCTATCAACACAAGAGTATATACAAAAGTAAAACCGCTATGTTTTGTATGGGAACCACCTTTTTTAGATTACACCCTTTCTCTTTTGTTATGTATGAGAAACCAGAAAAATCAATTGGTGAGTTTATAAGCTACTTTATAAATTTTAGAACTTGAGTGTCTTTAGTGCAAAATGCTAGTTTGCTGTAGAATTAAACTACCCAGATGAATTTATTTTACTCTTAGTGTATATTAAGCTTCATAAAGACATTCTTAATTGGGATTATACCATCCACTGGGCCGTCTGCCATAAATCCAGTCAATGACAGTGTATACTGAGAAACTATGGGCAATGAGTATTTAATTGCAGTACTCCAGTGTCCTTTTATTACCTTGAAATCTTTTCAGTTGACCTTCTTTTATTATTTAGTTGCATTACATACCAGTAATTGCATTTATTGAAGCCTATGTTTCTTATTATAGGAAATGCTGATCTTAGTAAATTTCATCTATTGGGGGGGAATGTTCTTTAATAAATAATTGAAAGACTTTTTCCTACTTTTCATGATTCAGTGCTGGTCCTGTTACCTTTTATGTCCAGAGTATTTTATAAATGGTAACTAAATTATAGCATCTAGAAAATCATCTCTTCAAGGAATCTCACAAGGTGTACTTCATAATAGCTTATTGTTAAATAGACTGGGTTTATCTCAAGTGGTTTACTCTATTAAAGGAGTTTAATAATTTCAGCTTTACTGTTGAAACACCAAATGAATTCTGACACCTGATGAGATGATTAAAGTTGGATTTTTTTTCTTTTGACAGCATCAACAAAGAGAGCATCGTAGATGTAGAAGGTGTTGTGAGAAAAGTCAATCAGAAAATTGGAAGCTGTACACAGCAAGATGTTGAGTTACATGTTCAAAAGGTAATTTTTTTCAAAACATAAAATTGTGTAGAGAAATAGATTTCAGTAGTTCTTATAACTGTTTGTGTTAAATCTATTTCTTAATAATTCGGGTTAATATAAAATGCTGAGATTTATAAATTGATTACTGAATCAATTAGCTTTTGTTTTATAACATATGATCCCATACACATTCACAAGCTTAGTGGCTTAAAACAACAAACATTGTTGAGCTTAGTGGCTTAAAACAACAAACATTGATTTGCTCACTTTTCTGTGCATTGGGCAGTTAGGGTTGGCCCATCCAGATTGGCTTGTCTGCTCCATGTGTCGTCAGTTGGGCTCACTGATGTTTCTAGAATATCTTTTCCTGGATCTTCTCTTCATCAAACATGCTAGCTCAGGATTGTTGGCATGGTACCAGAGTGGCTCCCAGCAACAAGAGAGGGAAGCCTCAGTGTGTAAACACTTTCAAGCTTCTGCTTGTGTCACCATGGCTAAGAATTTCATTGGTCAAAGCAAGTCACGTGGCCAAATTCAGATTCAAGAGCAGCAGAAATAGATTCCACCTCTTTATAGTAGGAGAGTTGATATTGGAAAAGGACATTTATACAGGAGCAGGAGGAATTATGGTAGCCATTTTTGCAAACAACCTATCACAGTCACATAGGAAAATATATAAAACACATTGAAAAAGCTTTATTCACTATTATGAATCTAATTTGCTATGAACTTTCTTATGATGATATACTTCTAAATATTGATATATTATTGATAAATATAGATTAATTATACTAATTCTTGGTCATTATCTTATAATCATTTTATTTCTGATATTTTACAGTATAAAAAAATCAGGAGACAATACCATATTGGTCTTATATCCCAGCAATAACTTCTTTTCTTAAGCAGTCTGCCTGACTGCTCTATCTTATATATTTTCTCTCTTACACAACACACACACACACATACCCCCCGTGAAAATATGTAAGATAAAGCAGTCAGACAGGCTGACAGACAGACAGATGCAGAAAGATAGCCTCATACATGCACACTTATTTGGGAGTAAGGTTATTTAACTGGAATTGATTGTCATGGAACTCTTTAAGACTTAGAATATCTTATATTTTTTACTGACCTAACTTGCCAAATTACTTTGTTCTCTTTGTACAAGTCTCACTATTTTTTTAAAAGCTTTTTTTATTTGAAGATTTTATTTATTTATTTTTAGACAGAAGGGAAAGAAGGGAGAAAGAGAGGTAGAGAAACATCAACGTGTGGTTGCCCCTCATGCGCCCGACTCTGAGAACCTGGCCCGCAACCCAGGCTTGTGCCTTGACTGAGAATCGAACCAGCGAGCCTTTGGATCACAGTCCGGTGCTCAATCCACTGAGCCACACCAGCCAGGGCGCAAGTCTCACTTTTAGCCAACCCATCAGGAAGTCTGTAACATAGTAAAGAAAATATAAGTGTATGCTGACCAAGGAAAACAACCCCCTATTTTCCAAGCAACATATCTTTTTCAGCACTTTAATAAATAAAATTTTAGTGACTAGAGCAAATAAATGTACTTCTAAAATATTCTAATTAACTAGCATTTAGTATGAGCTTAATAAATGTTAATAATAAATATAAAGCCCAAACAGCTTACAAATTTTCCCTCAATAAACATAATTATAAAGTATCTCAGAGTATAAATATTTTACAGTAAATAGAACCTTATAATAATCAATGACTTATCATTTATTTATTTATTCAGCCAGAAGTTACTGAAAATATACTTTGTGCCAAACACTGTACGAGGTTCTGGGGATCTGAGTGCTCACTACCTAGTGAAGGAGATGGTGAATTTCTACTAGTTATAATAATAAAAGAGGTAGCTGTCCAGTTCTCCAACTTTGCAATTGTAGATCAAATTTCTGTTAATTCATCAAATGGAAGTTCTACAACTTGGGTATAGGAAGTGTTGAAAAATAATTCTATTTTACTATGAAGAGGACTAGAGTATCCTCCTAACACTTTTTCTCGAAGCGTCTCAGCCAAATGCTAAATGTGATCTACCAGTTGGAAGAATATAATTTCCTGAATTAACTAAGGAAGGTCTGTTTGCCTTTTGTGCTTTAGTAGGATTTCCAGGCTTAGTTGGGAATAATTAATAGGGTAACTTTTTTTAAGGGTAGCTAACTGCTTTTTAGCACTAAAATGTGCAATAAATGTGAGTGAATATTGAGGAATTTTAACACTTTGAAGGAATACTCTCTTATGATGCTCCCAACCAGGAGAGCAGCAGGAAAGGAGATATGTTTGCTGAAAAAAGGCAATGAAGAGATATTTGGGGAAAGCATTAGAAAAGGAAGGAAAGGTATAGCAGGGT
Source organism: Mormoops blainvillei (assembly GCA_004026545.1). Lineage (NCBI taxonomy): Eukaryota > Metazoa > Chordata > Mammalia > Chiroptera > Mormoopidae > Mormoops > Mormoops blainvillei. The sequence goes on along the minus strand of PVJD01003803.1, from coordinate 126,512 downwards.
TGGGCTGACTTTAGTTTTAGTGGTAGAAATGACTAAATGCTGTTAACAGTATTAATAACTCATTTGTTAATGGCCCCTTCAGATGAGCAAACTGTTTTTATATTCATTATTCCATTTGATTTTTACTGCTGACCTCGTTTTACAGAGTAGAATATTGAAGTTCTGAGTTTAAGTGATTTACCTGACAAGCTTTCATGTGTCAAAGCAAGGCCTTAAACCTAGACCTCTCAACTTCAGTTATTATTTATTTACCACATCGGTATGCACCTTACAGTTTATGAAGTATTTGTATATGTGTTATCTCATTTGATTATTTCAACAACACAGGGAGGTAGACAAGAAATATTATTATCCCCATTTTATAGATGAAAAAACACATACCATATTGCTTGATTTTAGCACGTAGTTTCAGTTAAAGATGTATGCAAATATTGCTTCACGTTCAGGTAGATTTTTTTAAGCAAAAGACAGGTTTTGTGTGCTTTGTGATATTTTTGGTAATCTCTCACTTTCAGATTTATGTGATCAGTTTGGCTGAACCCCGTTTGCCCCTGCAGCTGGATGATGCCATTCGACCTGAGGTAGAAGGAGAAGAGGTAAAAATTATGCTTTTGAAATACTGTGCTTCCTCTGTACGTTTAGTTTGCAAAACATTGAAAACTTGATTCCCTGCTTTTATATGAAGAGTACCTGTTGATATGAGCTTTGTGTTTAGTTAAATTTATTATTACATCAACCATTCTCAAACTTTTGATCCCTTTTACTCTCTTAAAAATAATTGACCTTACAAGCTTTTGTTTTTGTAGGTTTATTTGTCAATATTTGCAGTATTAAAAGTTAAAACAAGATTTTTAATATTTATTAATTTATTAGAAGTAACAATAATATAAATACATCTAAAGGTCTTTGTAATGCCTGGCTTAATAGGCATTACAGTTATATTCTCACTATCTTCTGCATTCATTTTGTTGTGATAGCACACATTATGAAGCCTTTGAAAGACTCTCAGTACAGTCAGGAGAGAATGAGAATGAAAAGGTATTATGAAAAATAGGTTGACTTTATGGATTCCCTGAAAGTGTCTCACTGATATTCAGAACATATAATGAGAAAACTACTTATTACTTTAGTCTTTAACTAGCAGGTAAAATCCAAGAATCAGTAAAGGTGCAGGTGATTAATTCTTCTAATGTCCCAATAATGAGGCAAGTCTTTTGGGGGTGGAGATGGAAAGAAAGCATTAATTCCTGTTCATTCTCATTTCTGTTCTTTCCATCTGTCTCTCTTAACAGTAACTTCTCTCTAGCCCTACTTCTGTTTTTTTTTATCCAGATTAGGGTATAATATTAACATACATAAACACACCTGTCACCTAAAAGTAAACATGGCTGCCCTGGCTGCTGTGGCTCAGTTGGTTGGAGCATCGTCCTATAGACCAAAGGTCACGGGTTTGATTCCCAGTCAGAGCACATAACCCGTGTTGCGGGTTCGATCCCTGGTCAGGGCACATATGAGAAGGCAACCAGTCAGTGTTTTTCTCTCACATCATTGTCTGTCTGTCTGTCTCTCTCTCTCTCTCTCTCTCTCTCTCTCTCTCTCTCTCTGAAAGCAATGAAAAAATGTCCTTGGGTAAGGATTAAAAAAATAAAAAAGTTAAACATGGCTTCTAAAAGTGTTTTTCATGTTGTGAAAAAAATTAGTACAATCTGTTTTTTGTTTTGTTTTGTTTTGTTTAGGAAGGAAGAGCTACTGTTAACCAGGATACAAGATTAGACAACAGAATCATTGATCTTAGGGTATGCCTCATTTATTTATTAAGTGACGTGATTAGGCAAAAATCAAGGGCAGAGATAACATATCTACCTCAAGCTCGTAGAACTAATTGCCATTTGCTTATATGTAAGTATGATAAAACAAGAAACAGTTTACCTTTCCAACTGACCTTTCCCCTAAAAAGAATTGCAGGCAACAGGGACACTCAGGTAATTGTTCACAGGATATTGAATTGCATCGTTTTAAAATGGCAGAGGAACATGAAGTCAGTAAATGGGTGATACTTGTTTTAGACAAATTAGTAAGCAAGTAAAAATATAATAACCATTAATATCACTACAAAATTGTGAGAGACATATATGCACATTTTAGAACAACCTGGTGAAGATTAGTAATTAATCCCTCAATCCTCTGAATTTGACCTGAGCACAGAATTAATAATAAAGAAGTAGTTGGCCCTTTGGTTTATATAGTAATCTCATAGGCTTCTGTTTCCCTTTCTGGCTTGGTTGCAAGTGAAAGATTTCAGTGGTTTCATCATTGTAGTAAAACCAGTGTTATCTTTCTCAATGTTTTGACTACATCTTCCTCCTTTTAGTAACATATTCCACCTAAAGCTTAAATTCTTTGTCACTTTATAAGTTCTTTCTAACATTTCTGCAATCATACAGGTCTGCCCTTATTGTATACCCTCGTATCCCCTGATTATTTGCTTTTTGTGTACTCTTACCTTTTCCATATTAATTTGTGGTATATAGAAAAAGGCTAGAAATAATCAAAAGTCCTCTTCATACTGACTAGAAACCTCAGGGTTTTCATAATTTTGGCCACAGCAGTTAAACCTCATGCTGTGTTTGCCTATGCTTTTTGTTCACACAAGTCATTGGTTATGCCTCTAGAATTTGGCCCAAAGAATATTTTTCTTTGGCCCACATCATTTTTTCTTTAATTTAAATTCATTGCCACCATTGGAAAATAGGGGTTTTCCCACTAGATCTACATGGCTTTCCTTAAAAAGTTGGGGATGAATCTGGCAGTACTGGGCCTTCATGGGAACATCAGCTAGCACTGTAGATTGGGCCTTATGTTTTCTACTAAAGCCCTGCACCACCCAGGAGGCGCCAATGATTCATTTCCTTTATGTGTCAAGTTGATTTAAGTAGATTTTGTTATTTTCTTACAGACCTCAACTAGTCAGGCAGTCTTTCGTCTCCAGTCTGGCATCTGCCATCTTTTCAGAGAAACTTTAATTAACAAGGGTTTTGTGGAGATTCAAACTCCTAAAATTATCTCAGGTATGCTTTAAGATATTTCTCTTAATTTTTAAGAAAAATTTGCTTTCACCCAAGTTGCTTACTATTAGTTGTTTTTTTTTCATTATGTGATAGTGATTATAAAAAGAAATAGTAACACTCCAAGGAAGATTGTTGTTATATAAGTTGCACCAGAAACTACTTTCATTATGAAAGTTTCCTCTTAAATTGGTATTGCAATTTTGTTTTGTATAAACTTCATTGTAAAATTAATACTGAATACTGGAGTTGGGAAAAATCTCATGAATTCTCATTCTTATATGAGAACCTTATCTTAATAATTTTACCCTTTTTAGAGTTGCTTAAACAGCACTAAAAAGTGTGTTACTAATGTAAATAAAAAACTGAACACTCAATTCTTGATAATTAGAAAAATTACTAAAGTAGCTTTAATAGATTTAAAATTGATGCACAAAGGGAGCATATATGTCCAAATAAGTAAAATGAAGGTATAGCCAAAGAAGCAAATCTCTCCTAATATAAACTGTTTCAAATCACGTGTAAAACATATATAGACTATAGTTTCTCTGCAATTTTTGATTTTCAGTTTTTTAAGTACTTGAATCAAAAGTATAAAATGTTTTTACTAGAAGTTTGCATTGATAAGCTTACAATTGATTATAACATAAATGTTTATATTTCAGCTGCCAGTGAAGGAGGAGCCAATGTATTTACTGTGTCATATTTTAAAAACAATGCATACCTGGCTCAGTCCCCACAGCTATACAAGCAAATGTGTATTTGTGCTGATTTTGAGAAGGTTTTCTGTATTGGACCAGGTAAGATTTTGGTAGTTACTGTTTTCTCAGATTCATTAATTGTTCCATAGTTAGGGTTTTAGAAACAGATTTTATATAGACATTTTTAAAGTTTATATCTTTTTATATACTGACTACATAAACATTAGACTTTGAGGTAAAAAGGACAGTGTTGCTTGGGAAGACATTTCCTCCCCCCAAAAATTGTGTATTTAGTAGTTCTTTAACCAGTTGAGCATCATTCATGTGAATAGAATCATAGCATTATATACAATATTTATACAATATTCCTAGAAGAATGCTGAAGAAAACTTGTGTCTTAGGAATATCTTTTTTTTTAAATGCATGCTTTGAAAATATACACTCTCTGAAATATATCTAAGTATATTATTTATTACACTTCAGTGTAATTAGAATAGAATTCGGACGGTCCTTTCAACTCTCCATCAATACTGAAGAACAAGTAGTTGTAATCTTCCAAGTAATATATTTTGCTGTCCTTAATAGCCCCTTACTACTGTTGTAAGTTTACAAATGTACCTACCTCTGCACACTTTGCTATCAATTTTATTCCAAAGCTATCCTTTTTTACTATTACTATTTGTACTGTCCTTAGTATTGATAATATGCTAGAGCCCATTAGAAATTACTAATAAATGCCTGGACGTAATAGATTATATGAACATGGTTTTTGAGATATATTTGCTAAAAGTCAAGTACGGACACATAATCATGAAGCAAATTCTTTTATGAAGCTAATTAGAAACAAAAGACCAGCTTTACTTCATTCTTTAAAGCTTACCAAGTTATTTTATAAATGTAAGTTTTTTGATAACTTAAGATAAGTATCTCCTAATAGAAAACTGGCAAGATCATTAAATGTCTCAATATTCTGAATTTACTAAACAGTTATTTGTTGAATACTTGGTACCTATATATAACCTTGCACTAGGTACCTTGTACATAAAAGAAGATTCAACTAGCACTTCTCAAATGTTAATGTACGCACAAATCAACTGGGAATCTTGTCTAAATGCAGTAGGTCTGAGCGAGACTTGAGATTCTGCATTCTTACAGGCTCCTAGGCACTGCTGATGCTGCTGATTTGCAGACCATGCTTCGAATGATAAGGAATAAATGTCCCTGCTCCCAAGACACAATAAGACATGCATACATATAGCAGCCACAGGGAATAATCAACTGATTTTCATAGCAAATAATCTGATTGTGCTATACAGTCAACAGATTGATGTTCATTATGTGGTACAAGTAGTATAAAAAAGAGGAAGATGATGGAGTTTGCTAGTCACCGTGAAAGAAAATCCAAACTGAAATTGGCTTTAAGGACAGAGTAGGAGATAAAGACAATGGAGATGGCATTCTAGTCAGAAGAAGCAAGATGAGTAAGTACATGGGAGAAAATAAAAATAAGACTAGTTAGTATTAAGAAGAAATGGGAAATATATGGTAGGATTAAATTATGAGAGCATGAAAGTTTTAGACTTTTTGTCATTTTGTTTTATTACAGTAGTCATTTGGGAACCATTGTAAGTTATTGAGCAAGGATGTGTTCTATGAATATTAATGTGAAAGATAGAACAGGGCTAGAGTAAGGAAGCCTGGAAAGGATGAAGGCGCAGTGAGGATAACAAGAGCTAGACTGAGGTAATGGTAAAAATATGTATCATGTTACTTCATTTGTACAGATTTCATTTAGCTTGAGTTAAGTTTTAATAAAATTGAGAACTCACAATACTGAATATTTTTAATTATTGAGACGGCACGTCAGGATCTCACATTCCCTCCAGATTGTTGTGAGTCTCATTTAATGTACATTCGTTACAGCTTTTACTACATTACTGTAGGAGTTTGTAATGAACTTGCCATCCAGGAGAATGCTGAAATGGATGTCTCATCAAAGGTTTTTCCAGCCTTATAATGATAATGAAAATAGTACCATTTAAGTACTAGTAAATAGAATTTTGTATTTAAACCCCAATTTCTCCAAAATTTACAACACTGTTTACTGCATATTTCTTTTATTAATGTTACAGTATTCAGAGCTGAAGACTCTAATACTCATAGACATCTAACTGAATTTGTTGGTCTGGACATTGAAATGGCTTTTAATTACCATTACCATGAAGTTGTGGAAGAAATTGCTGACACATTAGTACAAATATTCAAAGGACTTCAAGAAAGGTAAAAAAAAAACATATTTTATATTTCTAAATGGACTTCAAATCAGTTTGGGTTCTTCAAAATAATTCTTGAATTGAAACATGTAAACTAAGTTTTTATTGAACATATGTGTGAACATATACATATATGCTTACTAGTTAGAATTAGTGAAAAAAATCCACACTCAAAATACTATTCCAGATCCAAGTCAAGTGTGGCTTCAGCTAGTTAACCTCAGGTGTGGTGGGGAAGTGAACAGCCTAACTATATTTGTATTTCCCCCTATACTGACACACTGACTATCTCAAGAAATAGAGCCTATGTTACTTTTATAGCAGTTTATTATTTGGGAGGTATAGTGTGGGGTAGTGATTAAAGGCTTGGATTTGGCTAGATCGAGGTAGCTAAGATCAGATCCCAACTCTGCTACCTATCTGTATGGACCTTGTACAAATTATTTAACTTGGTGCCTCAGTTTCCTCAGTTAGTATAAGGAAGGGTAATATTACTTCCCTCAGAGGTGAAAAGTTCCTTCAGTCTACTTGTTTCAAATCTTTACTGAATCTGTCCATGTAAATTAAGCCTGTGTCAGTAATGGCTACATCTTAGATCAATTTATGTTTACATTGAGTGCCCAATAAAGATTAGAAACTAGTACACTGAAGGGACTTTCAGCTTATTTGAGCCTGGTGAATTGACAGTGTTTACAGAAAATTATTAGACATATTCGTGATGTTCAAAAAATTGAATTATATATGTGAAATGTTTACTTTAGGTGCACCCTCTAAATTAGCAAATAATTTCTCCCTTAAATGTCGTTGAAAGTTGTTTATTAGTGATGATGTCTTACAGAGAAAATAAGAAAAGAAATTGCAAAACAAGTTAAGTAGAATCAAGAGAGTCTTTTTTTCTTTTTCCATATTGGTGGTCGTACCTCAATTTTAAGTAGGCTATACTATGTATACCTAGTGCTTTGATAACTAACAAAGGACTCTATTTGAAGTTTTTATTTGAAGACCACTGATTTAACTATTAATTATGGATATATTTGGATATGCCTCATTGATATCTAAAACGAGTTAAAAAATATTTTAATCTTATTTACTCTGTTCCAAGACTAATAATTTCAAGAACACAGAAATTAATCGTTGATCTTATAAAAATGCTGTAGAATATGCAGCAGTATTTTCCAGGCATTCTCTGCATTGCATTGTATTCTTGATGACCAGTTAATTGTAGATAGCCTTTAAAAAAAAATCTTTGTTCTCTGAAACATTTCAGTACAGGATATTTTAAGCAACTTTTATTCAGATAAAATCTGTGGAACAGCTAATATTTTCTTATAAAACAAAATGTTCTTTGAAACTACAATGAAATAAAAACTTATTTTCTTTTCACATTTACAATCAGAAAAGTTTCTGAAACTCATTTATTTTAGGTATTGATATTTTCTCTATTGGAATATGAAATTTACACTTTGGTTTTTGTGAAAGGCGAAAGAATTATACGATATGAAGAGAAACCAGAGTGTCCACTTTGCTTTTTGTAACAACAGACCAATCATGAATCAGGTCCTGGACTTTTTTAGTAGACTTGAGGGAGCAACTTGGAAATAAAAGCCTTCTTTCTAAATTCTGTAAGTCATTTAGGGATTATAAGTCTCCGTGTCAATTGTAAATTGGGTTACTCACTTGTGTTCCTTTCATGTTTTTCATTAAAATTTTCTCTAATAGAAGAATAATATACAAAAGGATTTGAAGATACTGCTAGTCTTATTTTTGTATTACCATTAATAAACATGATGGGAGTTAATATCAAAAGCAAAGAAAAGCAATTTAAAAATCAGTTATTGGGGTCTTCTCAACTCTTTTTACATCAGGATTTGAGTAAATCAATGGCCAAGCTTCATTGTTCCCATGAAAAGTCTTTAAGACTAATCAGGAAGTGATAGTGTTTGGTTTTGTGGGGTTTTTTTTTTTAAGATTTTATTTATTTATTTTCAGAGAGAGGGCAAGGGAAAGAGAAAGAAAGGGAGAGAGACATCGATGGGTTGCCTCTTCACACTGCCAGCTGGGGACCTGGCCTGCAGTTCAGGCCTGTGCTCTGAACAGAAATCGGACGAGTGACCTTTTGGTTTGCAGCCAGTGCTCAATCCACTGAGCCACACCAACCAGAGCTGGAAGTGATAGTGTTTTAATTTCTACTCTTTTCAAAGTATGTTTTCATGTAAACATACTTTTTTCAGTTTTATTAATTATGGAAAATTTCAAAACACAAAAGTAAGGAGGTTAGCCTAATGAACCCCATGTATTTATCACCCAGTTTCAACCATTGCTAACCCATGGCCAGTTTTGTTTTACCTAGTTCTCCTACTCCCTTTTTATTTTGAAGCAAATTCCAGCTATCTTTTCATCCATAAATACTTCAGCAAAAATATACTTTGTAATCTTAATAAAATATCCTCCACAGCAGCAGTTCAGTGCAGTCAACATTTGTCGGATGCCTACTGTTTAGAGGGTGGACATTATACTATAGTGATTATTAAAATGGGGGTGGGGAGAAATTGGCACTCCTAAACAAACTTACCCGATAATGGGCACAGGGGAAGATAAGGCAGGGATTCATTAATTTGGTCTTCCTTAATGGTAACAAGTGTTAAAGGATTAGAAAGTCAGATTTTTTAATGCCTCATAAAATAGATATTTTATATTTCTAACAGTGGTAGCTGATATGAGTTATAAAGTTTCGATCCTTTAATGCCACCATAGTGACAAAAAACATAAGTCCGAGAAGTGGTATTAAATATTTTAAGTGATTAAATTTCATTCTTTAACTTAAATAATTTCTTAGTAACACTTTCTCCATACACACACTGATTCAAAGATGATTTTATGTGACAAAGAAGGTGCTCAATACCTGCCAGATATTTTTTTCTTAGCTGTCGGCACTAGTACAGAAAAGCCTAAAAGTCTCCGAGGCAGTTTCTTCACTGAGGCTGATTTTACACAAAGAGCTTTGCTCTGAAAGCATTTCCTTTTGAGTTGCCTCTGTATTCCAAAACTGTTATCTGTGGAATGGATAGAAATAATAGCATGTACAGTAGGCTCTTGGGTCCCTGCCCACTGGCCACTTAGGAATGGACTCTCTGGATAGCTAGAAGGGTCTGTGGGGCTGAGTGGCTCAGCTGGACAGGTACTTAGCTAACCATGGAGCTTCTGCCCCTGAACTTCTCAGGTTGTCTTTTCCTCATCATCGCACATAGTGACTCCTGTGAAATGTTTAAAATGTTCTTTGTTAAAGAAAAAATGTGTATCAAGTGCGTGGAAGAGTAAAAGCTATATGTTTCTTATTTCACCAGTATTAGTAAAAAATAAATGTTTTAAATGTATTGCCACAGTGACCTCTTCTGAGGGGGGAGGATTTTTTTTAAGATTTTATTTATTTTTAGAGAACAAGGGGAAGGGAGGGAGAAAGAGAGGGAGAGAAACATGCGAGAGATACAAGGATCAGTTGGCTCTCGCACACCCTCAGCGGGAGACCTGGCCCACAACCCAGGCACAAGCCCTGACTGGGGAATCAACACCAGCGACCTTTTGGTTCACAGGCCAGCACTCAATCCACTGAGCCACACCAGGCAGGGCCACAGTGACCTCTTGTGGGGAAAGAAAACATTTATCTCACACGTTTTTGTTAACTAAATCATTATTCAAATAGGTTTCAAACTGAAATTCAGACGGTGAATAAACAATTCCCATGTGAGCCATTCAAATTTTTGGAGCCAACTTTAAGACTAGAGTATTGTGAAGCATTGGCTATGCTTAGGGAAGCTGGAATTGAAATGGGAGACGAAGAAGATCTGAGGTTTGTCTTTGTGATTTTTAAAATTTTAGTAGCTAGGTTTAAGATATGCAAGAATTAGTATATTAATGAATGATAATTTTTTTTACCCAGCTAATAACTTCAGTTTTATTAACTTTTGGGTATATAGTATAATGCTGTTTTGTTTAATGTGTGATCTGAAATAATGATTTAATGTGGTTTGCCTACCCTTCGATAAACACTATTTTTGTAACTGCCCCCAAGTTTGTAATGCTTTAAAGAATATAGAGAGACTTTTGTCACCTAATATGTTACCTCTCTTTCTCATCAGTGTTTGTTAGAGAAGGCAGAGAGTAGTCTAAATCCATCCCCACACAGAATTAGGTCATAGAACTGTTAAGATCCCCAAAAGTTTATAAAAATCTCTATTCTTTATTTGACATACAGTATTATATTATCTAAATTCAGATCATACAACTCATAATTTTGAAACAATTATGTAATAAAGATATGAAATTACTTGTGTTTTATTCAGGGGTTCTTAAGTTAAAATATTTAAGGCATCACAACACAGCACAGATGTAAGAGAGAAAGGAATGGTTATTGTTATTTTTTAGGGTTTTTAAAAAAACATTTCACTCAAAACCTTTTGTATTTGTTTAACAACTGTATCTATATGTATGGTATTAAGCATCCCCTACATTGCTAGATGACATCTTAAGGCAACCATGCATTCTATTATTACTTTAAGTTAGACAACATTTTCATAGTATTTTGGAAATTGTTCTTAAATAGAGTAGATGCTAAAGTAACAACCCCTTGGCTACAGAAATTTAACTGATTTATATAAATGCTGCTATATTTTTAAAACTCAGAAATACTGATGTTTGTTTTATAAGCCTTTGATAAAGAGTAACAAAAAGGAGAGACCATTTTGAAATGGAACCATTTAATAGCAAAAATAGCCTGTGTTGGTAAAATGAACTTTTATTATATGTTATTGAAGGAAATTATTTCATTTATATAATTTCTCAGTCAGTGATTTGCTAAATTCTGTTTATGGTTCTATTTAAATATTACTGAGCAGCACCTACTGAATGCGAAGTCATTGCACCAGGTGCACTTATAAGTAGTTTACAGTAGTACTTGTCTTTTTAAAAGGGATCAGGATAGACAGCTGTATTTTGGCCAAATTTTTTATCCTTCAAGAACTTCAAATAGAAGAGGTACCTTATTCTTAAGAGCTAATCAAACACCTGATTTCATGTTGTTGTTGTTGGGGTTTTTTTGTATTTTTTTTTCAGTACGCCAAATGAAAAACTGTTGGGACGTTTGGTAAAGGAAAAGGTAGGACTCTTGTATATGCTGGATTTCTTTTTCTAAATCTGAAATGTATCCTGTACTAAACAACAATGCATAAGGGACTAATTTTCCTAGAATAGTATGATTCCAGAATAAATAAAAACCATAAGGGACAATATTTTTTTTAATGTTGGAAAAATGAAAAATATTCCAACAGGCTTTACCAAGTTTGATTAATTTAGTATTCCATTTTTGTACTGAGTTGTGTACTGAGATATCGCTAAAAGTGGTATCTATGTCAAATTGTCAAATAGGTTAGAAGGGACTGCAAGATGAGGGAGAATGAATTTCCTTTCTGCTTCTTGTGTGAAAGCTACTTTCCTATCTCATTTTCTAGAACTCCAAAGAAGATAAAAGCTAAACTTAGTGTGGTGTTAAAAGAAATTAAGGGAATTGTGTAGTGAAATAAAAACAGTCCTTGAGCACACCTGCTGGCTGCACTCTAAACTGTTAAACTGACTGGGGAACTATTTCTGAAACTGTGCCGTTTTGAGTTTATAACTTTAAAATGCTATTTTGGCAGAGCCAATTTTAGTTTGTTGGCTTTGTTGACATTCCCTTCACACTCCAGTTTTAGCAAAAATGTTTAACATCAAAGCAGTTAAAATGTTGTTGGCTTCTTTTTAATTATATCTAGGTCACATCGTAAGTATTCTAACAAAATTGTCATAATTTCACATTGTCATTAACTTCCATTGTAGTTTTCATTTGAAGAAAAGTACCAAATTTATTTTAGATATCTAAACTAAAATTTTAATTATTGGGGAGATAATCAATGGTTTTTTAAGATGAATATTATAAAGGTGTCTATTTTTCCCAAAATAATTAATAGATTTAAAATTTTTGTTACTGTTTGTATAACCCAAAGACATTGGGTAATTTGACATAAACATCTATAAAGTGCATCTAAAGGACTAAATGAGCTAGAAAAGCAAAGGAAAAAATGGAAATCAGAGAAGTTTATTGCAGCATAATTTTCAGCAGGGGAGAAATTGGAGAGAGATTACATGTCCCCCCTAAAAAGAAAAATGAACTTTTACACTACGATCGAATAGTCAGCAGCTCCTAAAAATTAAGTATTGGAAGAATTTGTAACATTATGGCAATATACTATAGGCTAGATTCTACTTGAAAGAAACAATACTTATTGTATATACAGTGCAATTACAGTCATTTTGAAGCACCGAACTTATGTATTAAAAAAATGACAGTTAATTACCAAAATGTTAGCATTCTTTTTACTTTCATTAAACTTTTAATAAATCTTTTAATCATATTTATTCTTTTTATAGTATGATACAGATTTTTATATTCTTGATAAATATCCATTGGCCGTAAGACCTTTCTATACCATGCCTGACCCAAGAAATTCTGTAAGTAATTTGATTTTAAATAACCTGTTTTGGGGAAGAAAGAAAACTTTATTGCCACTGAGTCAAATTGTACAATGAGAATAATGATTTTCATTAGTAATTTGCAGTTTCAGTGTTCATGTTGCTATATGTGTTACTACTAGTTTTGGTCAGCTATGGTCAAAGTAAAATCTAAATATTCTAGCAGATTAGTTCCAGATATCTGCATTGAAAATCATTGTCATGTCGTGTTTTGAAGATTTATAAGGAAGAAGCAAAATGTAAATTTCTAGTATTTCTAGATTGGCAGACATTAGCAAAATTCAGTGTGGTCCTGGGAGGAGGTTTATACAGCTTCTACTTACCCCTCCACCATCTGGGATCCCTCCTCCGACATTACAAAATCTGTTATTGACCTTGAACTAAGAATTCACATTCTTTTCTGGGAGTTAATCTAAATAATGTCTTGTGGCCTTTTACTATTCTTCTATTGTAGTAGTTACCAAACTTTAGTGTGTATCAAAATCCAGTAGAGCGCTTTTTTTTTTTTAAGATTTTTATTTATTTATTTTTAGAGAAGCTGAGGGAGAAAGAGAGGGAGAGAGAGAAACATCAGTGTGTGGTTGCCTCATGCATGCCCCCTTCTGGAGACCTGGCCCACAACCCTGGCATGTGCCCTAGACTGTGAATCGTACCTGTGACCCTTTGGTTCACAGGCCAGCACTCAAGCCACTGAACCATACCAGCCAGGGCCCTTGGAGGGCTTTATAAAGATTTCTGGTCCCTGGCACCAAACATTCTGATTACTTGGTTTGGGGCAGGGCTTGATAATTTGCATTTCTAACAAGTTCCTGGTAATACTGAAGCTACTGATCCAGGAATCACACTTTGAGAACAACTGGTTTATTGAAAGACATGGAAAGTAAGTTTAAAACTTTATAAGGAAAAGGGTGAGCTATGGTAAATTGATGTTTAATTTGCTTCCCTTAAAATAAAAAAGGAAATTTTAATTGATAATTTGAAGTTCCAGAAGTGACCCACTTAAAAATATTTCTATTGATAAAGTGAAATAAGAATTAGCACTACTCCCTGGCTGGTGTGGCTCAATGGATTGAGCACGGGCCTGCAAACCAAAGGCTCAACAGTTTGATTTCCAGTCAGGGCACATGCCTGGGTTGCGGGCCAGGTCCCCAGTATGGGGTATGTGAGAGGCAACCACACATTCATGTTTCTTTCCCTCTCTTTCTCCCTCCCTTCCCTTCTGTCTAAAACTAAAAACATAAGTAAAACCTTAAAAAAAATAAGTATTGGCACTACTTATACGTTAGGTATGGTGCTCTGATTTTGATATTGGAAGTTATGGGAGAAGGGGAGCATAAAACCTGATAGAGGCAAGGAAGAAGTTATTATTCAACCCTCACTAATTTAATCCTGTTTTAGAGAAACCAGTTATGTTCATGGGAGCCCGGTACATCATTAATTGTAGGAAGAAATGAACTTGCTCATCATGCAACAGAGATTTTTTTTTTTTCCACATGTGTAATAGAAATAGAATGATAGCTACTTGAAAAGTGATATTTTTGGTTTGTTTTTCCTGCAGAAACAATCCAACTCTTATGACATGTTCATGAGAGGAGAGGAAATACTGTCAGGAGCTCAAAGAATACATGATCCTCAGCTGCTTACAGAGAGAGCTTTACATCATGGAATTGGTAAACAACTTAAATATATTTAGGAGAGTAGTGGATATTCTGAAAATAACATATATTAAACCCTGTAAAGACTCCTCAGAAAGTCATTTGTTTTACTCTTCATTTAACAATAATTACTTTTATACCTTTTTAAAGCTAAATAAGATGATAAATTATGTTTATTTTGGGTTTTGTTCTTTTTTTTTCCATAGATTTGGAGAAAATTAAGGCATATATTGATTCCTTCCGCTTTGGAGCCCCTCCTCATGCTGGTGGAGGCATTGGTAATATTCCTTTATATTATGACAATAATATTTCCAACCCAGATTTCATTTGGCATAGTGTTCATTAAGCTCTGACTAAATTTCTTCAGCATTAGACTACAGAAAGTAAATTTTGTATATTCTTATTGCTTACAAAAAAGTCCATAAATGCTAAGTGCAATACAAATTTGAATTATAAGAATTTTTAAAGTGACTTATGACTAAATGAAAATTTGATTTCCAAAGAACAAATGAACAGCTAAAATACTGTAATAAATTTCTAGCCATTCTTTTTGTCTTAATAGTTTAAAAGCAAACTGTCTTAAAAATTGAATGTCCTGTTTTCTTTCCACATCCATGAGTTCATTCAGATTAGCCTAAATTTAAAGCTGCCCCTCGCCTTTGCTGCTAAATGTTTTTGTTGATATGTAACACTGCATTGACTTTTAGGACCACTTCTAGAGTATATGCAGTCTATTGCTCTATGATTTAAAATTAGTAAATGTTTGACTCAACTTTTAAATGGCCGTGTATCAAAGACAAATTCCAGATTTACAGTTTTGCTGAATTTTTGTTTGTTGTTTGGGGGGTTTTGGCAAATAGGTAATATACATAACAAAAATTTTAAATTCAAAGGGTATAGAGGAGTGTGCATTCACCTCCCTATGCAAAGATAGTCTTTGCATAGGCAAAGATATACACACTTTTTAAAATATAGTTTTTGTATAAATTGTAGCATACTATATAAACCATTCAGTACCTTGCATTTTTCACTTGTTCTTTATCAATAGCTCAAGAGCTTTTTCATTCTTTAATCACTGCATAGACTCCATTGAAAGGATACACCATAACCTTGTTAACCAGCTTCCTGTTGATGGACATGGAGGTCATTAACAGCCTTTTGTTATTACAAACAAAGCTGCATTGAATATATAGTTAAAGTTTTAATGAGACATTTATGACTATTTTCTCTTAAGAGTATTCAGTAATGTGCATTTTGTATAATATTACAAACTTTTGTGACTGATGATCTGAATTTTAATCTTACTCGTAAAGGAAGACATTTAAATCAAAATACCACCTTGGTTAGTGTTAGATTACTGTAATACAAGGTTCAAATATGTCTGTGGATTTTTTTGGTAAGGAATAGGAATAAAAATGTTAATTCTCTTATTTATATTGTTTTAGAGTTAAATATAGTCCTTTAAAATTAAGTTATTGTTATATAAAAATATCCCCTGACCTTGCCTTCTTTGTGTAGAATATTAGTCTTCTAATATTAGTGAAACTTTAGTGAAATAGATAAATCAAATTGCACTTAAAAGCTTTCATTTGCTAGTTTTGCACTTTTTCTTAGCTGGTATTGGTCTTAACTCTTATCAGTAATATAGTATTTAAGTCACATGGCAAGGTCAGTTTCTTCTACACTGAAAGCATTTAGTACAATAATGTGCTCTAGAGTCTTTAGAACCATGTTACACGTCTGTTGAATTACAATGAATTTCTGATATTTGTATTAATAAACTTCCTTGAACAAGTTTATGACTCTTATACTGATGACCTAGATTGCATAATTAGAGTCTAGTCTCATTTGAAAACATACAGGTTTATATTAATACATTGGGGGTTTTTTTGTTGTGGTTTAAATCATAAATTTTGGACATTTACATAGATTTTTGTAGTTCACATTTCACAACCACACCCCTTAAGGATAGCTCATTTTCTCCTCACACACACCACATCATCTCTATTTCTGAATCAGACTTAAAACATTCAATTTTAAATAAACTCAAAATAATAGAAGTCATTTTCCTTCCTAACAAGGAAAAGTACTTTGGTGATCAGTGATATTATGTTGGTTTTCAATAAGACCCCGAAAGGTTTTCAGAAAAGGAATTAATATTTATTTTGTTTTCCCTAGGGTTGGAACGAGTTACTATGCTGTTTTTGGGACTGCACAATATTCGTCAGACCTCTATGTTCCCCCGTGATCCTAAACGACTCACTCCTTAAAGAAAGCCATGTTTTATATTTTTTCCAGTAACCTGCGATTGATAGGCAGTACCTTACGTACCTTAAAATATGCAGTAAAATAAATGTCTTATCTAAAGTGCCACAATTACTTTTGGGTTAATTCAGTATAAGATACTTTAAAAGAGAAGATTTCTATAACTTTGGACATGCTTCAGTAGGAAGTGGTTGAACATTTTAATGAAAAATTCATATGATTATGTTAAAAATTCATATTGCATTACTAAAATAAATGTTAACAATTTTAAACAGTTAAGATTGTAAATTTTTTTCTTTTCTATACTACAGTGGCTGCAATATTAATGTCTAAATTTTCAATATTCGAACTTATTTTTTTTAATTCTGACATTTGTGATAAAAACAATTTTAGGAAAGTATCCGAGATTTTAATGAATGTATATTTGACATATTATGGAAAATTAGGCAGAAAGTAACGATTCTTAAAGGTTATGCCCAGATACCACATAATGTAGGTGAGAATACTGGTTAGAAATATTCAATATAATATTGTATTAAATTGTTAAATTCTAAACCTGAATTTCAATAAAATTTGAGAGCTACTTATAGTTGTCTCTGCATAACTTCATGGCAGTCTGATTTTATAACTGGCTCTTGGCATTTGTAATTTGGGAAAAGAAAACATACATAACTGGTTTATGTAAATAACCTAAAACAAATGAAAACTGATATACTCTCAACATGTACTTATATCAACATATAAGTTCAGATAGGTGTAAAGATAGAGCTCTTAAAGCCAAAAGCTTGGGTTGCTTAATAATTTATTTCACATAAATTAAATATTATTGCAGAATTTTCTGCTTTTAACTGGTACTGGTATTTAGTGAATGTCACTAAAATGCACTCCCATTTTCCCTACCAAAAAGAAATGTATACATAAGAATTATAATTAGAAACACTTTCCCTCTAGATTATTAAATATGTTGATGCTGATGTTAATTTTATAGTGAATCATATGGAATGGGCTGGAACAAAACAATGTAATGCAAATGTATTCCTACAGGTAGGACTTTACCCCTGGACCATAAATACCTGCTCATTATTCTTGAAAGTTAATTTATTTCGTCATCTGGATTATGAGCTCTTTGGAAATAGAGACACAATTTTTATATCTTTTATGTCCTACCAGAACATTCGGAGTATAGTGGGCACCCCAACAGTGTTTAATACATTTAAGCCACACGAGAATAAAATGGACTACTATTTATCTTTTTCTGTATCATGTAATCCCCAGGCCCTAAAATAGTATAATAAAATGGTCCTAGAGTTATTCTTCTCAAAGTCATAGAATTATAGCTTCTTTCAAAATAATTGGTTTATAACGTCTTAGAATAATAGTCGTTTTTATTTAATTATTTTTGTTAGGAAGTATTTCAAACATATCAACCAGATTGGAACATGATAAAACGGGTACCCCTGTACTTGATACCCATCTTAATAAAATCTTAACATTGTTGTATTTGCTTCTAATATTTTCCTTTTTTAGGGGAAAAGAAATTGTGGATACACTTAAGTCTTCCTGTGTGTACCCACACTGATTTGGTTTCTTCCTACCATAGTGGTAACTACTACATCTATTTAGTACTTTTAAATTTTTTTCCATGTTTTTATATTTTAACTAAATATTTATGTTTCTATAAACACTAATACTGTTTTGCAGATTTTTTTTGAATAGTTAAATTCTGGGATTTTGACTGGAATTACCTTGAATTTATAGAATAATTTTGAAAGACTTCGAGTGTTCTTCTCTTTAAACCTCTAATGAAGAACATGTTATATCACTTCATTTTTTGGTATTTTTCTTTAATTATATAATATATTGGTATTCTTTAATTCTTTCAAAATTGTTTTTTAATTTTGACTTTATGCTAGAATCCCTCATAATTATGTTCACTGGGAATGGGATTTTTTTCTGTTACATTTTTAAATTGTTAGTAAGGCATAACAACACTATCAGTTACCAGTTTTTTATGTTGCTTTTTTTTTTATGCAACATTCCTGAACTCTTACTAGTTCTAATAGTTTCTAATTGAGTATCTTTTGTTTTCTAAGTAGACCAAAAAATATGAGGAAGGATAGCATAGTGGTAAAAAGTATGGATTCTGTGCCTACACTGTTTATAGTCAAATCCTGATTTTGCTATTTACTATTTGTAAAACCTTGAATAACTTGCTTATCCTCAACTTTACTCATTTGCATAATCCTATCTCATAGGACTGTTGTAGGGGATTAAAAGTGTGAAACACTTAGTGCCTGTCACATAGCATAGTGTCTGCCAAATTAAGAGAGTTTTAACTCTTCCTGTCTAATTCTTATATTCACTAGTTATGCCCTCTAGTCAGATGTTTTATAAAATCAGTAATGAGAGCATGCTTTTCTTGTTTATTATTTAATTCTTTAAGCACTTAAGTCTCAAGAATAAATGTGATTTTCTGTAGGTTTTTAATATATGTCCTCTCTAAGGTTAATGAAGATTCCATTTGTTAAGAGTTTTTGTTATGAATGACCGTTGAATTTGTCGATACTTTTTCTGTACTTGCTACAGTTAGTTTCTTTTAGCTTTGAATATGGTAGGTTACAATAGTAGAAATCCCTGATATTTTTCTGGAATAAGTACTACATGATCACTATGTATTATTTTATGTATGTGCTACTGAATTCAGCTTGCTAATATATATAACAAAATTCACTCAAGTGTATAGTTTGATGAATTTTGGTAATTTTATACAGTCAGGTAACCACCATAATTAAACTACAGAACATTTTCATTGCCCCAGAAAGCTCCATAGTACATCTCTATAGTCAGTGCCCATCTCTGGCAACCAAAAATCTATTTCTGTCACTATTATTTTACCTTTTATATAATTTCATATAAATGGAACAGTACAACACATAGTCTTTTGTGTTTTACTTCTTTCTTTAAGCATGATATTTTCAAGGTTCATCCATGCTGTTACATGTATTAATAGTACATTTCTTTTTATTGATGAGTGAGTAGTATTCTGCAGAATACATATGCTGTAATTTGCTTATCCATTCACCAGCTGATGGACATATAAGTAGCATCAGTTTTTAACCTATGGTGAATAATGCTACTATGAATATGAACATTTGTTTTCAGGTCTTTGTGTAGACATGTTTTCATTCGTATTAGGTAGATATTTACAAGTGAAATTTTTAGGTTATGTGAGAAGTGTATGGTGAACTTTATGAGATACTATCATACTGTTTTCCAAAGTAGCAGTACCATTTTGCATTTCCAAAAGCAGTGAATGAGACTTGATGCTGTTTCACCTCATCATCAACACTTAAGAAATGTCAGGCTTTTAAATTTTAGCTATTCTTGTGGTTTTGTTGTATCTCACAGTGACTTTAATTTGCATTTCCCTATTGATTAATGATGGTGAGCATCTTTTCATGTGCTTAATGGCTATTATATATCTTCTTTGGTGAAATGTCTTCATATTTTTTGCTCATTTCTTTTATTGGGTTAATCGTCTTCTACTTAAGTTGTAAGTGCCCTTTACAGATGTGAGCCCTTTGTCAGATGTATGTTTGCTCCCAGTCTGTGGCTTGCCTTTTATTTTCTCTTTAACTGCCTTATAAGGAGCAAAAGTTTTTAATTTTATAGTTGTGCGTTTCATGATCTGTTTAAGAAATTTCTGCTTAACCCAATGTCACGAGTATTTTCTCCTATGTTTTCTTCTACATTTTTAATAATTTGAGCCCTTACTTTTAGATCTATGATCCATTTCAAGTTAGTTTTTGTATATCATATTTATAAGTGTCAATATTCTCCCCCCACCTCACCCCCACATAGCTATTTTGTTGATCCAGCACCATTTGTTGAAAAGACTATCCTTTCACTGTTGATTTACCCTGGTACCTTTGTGGAAAAGAGTTGACCATATAAATATGGGTATATTTCTAAACTCTGTTCTGTTCCATTCATCTCTGTGTCTGTTCTTGCACCAATATCACAATGTCTTGATTTTTGCAGTTTTAAGTAAATCTTGAAATCAGGGAGTGTAAGTTCTCCAAACTTGTTACTCTTTTTCAGGATTATTTGAACTATTTTAAGTCCTGTGTCTTTTCATTTCAATTTTTTATCATTTTGCCAAAAAATCCTGCCAAGATTTTGATTTGGATTGTGGTGACTATCTATTTAGGGAAAATTGCCATCTAAACAATATTGAGTCTAACAATCCATGAATATGAAATATCGTCCCAGTTTTTTTTAGGTCTTCTTTAATTTCCCTTTGTAACGTGTTGTTTTCAGTGTTCCATGCACTATGCATCACATCTCTTTGTAAATCTAACCATATGTCTTTGGAAAGAAGGAGTATTGTGTTCTTTTTTAGTGTAGTAATATAGTATTCATAGAGTTGTTCAGAAATTGTCTGTTTTGTTTGTTTTTTGTCTACTTCTATCAATTGCTCAAATCAGACAGATGGCTTTGGAACTGTTTCTCCCATTAATTATGTAAAATTTTGATTCACGTATTTTGAAGTTTTGTTATTAGGTATATACACTGTTAATGATTGTTACATCTTCCTGATGACTTGGCCCTTTCATCTGATGAAACACCCCTTTAACTCTGGTAATGCTGCCTTGAAATCTGTTTTATCTGATCCTAATATAGCCCTTTCCATCTTCCTGTCCCTATTGTTTGCATGTTATACCTTTTTCCCTTATTTACCTTTAGCCTATCTGTGTCATTATATTTAGTGGGTTTCTTATAGACAGCATATTATTGAGTCTTACCCATTCTGAGAAAAAAACATTGATGGGAGAAACATTTGATCGGCTGTCTCCTGTACATGCCTCAACTGGGGATCAAACCCATAACCTAGATATGGGCCCAGACTGGGAATTGAACCCATAATCTTTTGATGTATCGGATTACACTCCAATCAACCAAGCCACTCTGTTCAGTTTATTCCAAAAGACTTAACGTAGTTACTTACATGGTTAGATTTGTATGTATCATTTTATTGTTTCCTATTGCCTCCTCTGTTTTTTGTTCCTCATTTATCTTTTCCTGTCTTTTTTTTTTAATGACTAAATATTTTTTAGACTTTTACTTTACTTTTCCTACCGGCATTTTAACTAAACTTCTTTGTGTTTTTTTTTAGCGATTGCTCTAGAGATTATAATAATACGCATTTTTAAATTTTACAGTCCACTTACAGGTGCTAATTTACAGGTGCTAATTTAAGAAATGTGTGTGTGTGTGTGTATATATATAAAAGTCTGTCTGGAAAAAGTCCAGCCATTGTTAATATGATGAGAATGGTTTGTGTGACATTGATGTAACCTGGAAACCAAGGAGAGTGGACTGGAATGCTCATGCAGGAACAATGACAGCTTCACTGTACTAGTCAGAGGGGGCAGTAGATGCCATTAAGTATGTGTACCATGTGGCTGTTGCATTCAAAATGACTGAGCCAGTAGAGCAACAAATCTGCATCAAGTTTTGCGTTAAGCTTGAACATTCCTCTGCAGAAACTATTCAGGTGATTCAGAAGGCCACAGCTATGGGCATCTGGTGATTGTCAGCTTCATCACAACAACATGCCCGCTCATGCATCACATCTCATCCAGAGTTTTGGTGAAACATCAAATCACCCAGATGACTCAGCTCTCCTACAGCCCAGATTTGGCACCCTGCAACGTCTGGCTTTTCCCAAAACTAAAATCACCTTTGAAAGGGAAGAGATTTCAGACTGTCAGTGAGATTCAGGAAAATACAATGGGGCAGCTGATGGCAATTGGGAGAATTTGAGGTCCCAAGGTGCCTTCTTTGAAGGTGACTAAGGCATCGTTTCCTATGTACTATGTTTCTTGTATCTTGTATCTTCAATAAATATTTTTCATATTACATGGCTGGATAGCTTATGGACATAATGGTTATATATGTTTATAACCATAATTTCCTTTTTTTATATTTTTCTCTTCCAATTTGGATATCTAGGCATACTAGCCTCTGTTTTTAAACAGACTGAGACAGAGAAAATTTAATAGGATAATGTTCATAGTATTCTTATGAATTAAAAACAGTCTCATCTTTTTGTGCCTATTCTCTAATTTTAAAATCATTAATGTTTTATTAGAAATTTATCTTTTTAAATGCCTTAAGCTAACATCTTTAGCTTTTGATCTTATTGATTCTATTTTTTGTTTTGTAGTTCATAAATTTCTGCCCTTCCTGGTTGCTTTAAAGCTTTTTCCCTAGTTTGCTAAGTTGGTTTGTTGTTTTGTTTTTTTTTTTTATTTTCAGTAGTTAATGAAATGTATACTGACTTATTTTTATCAAGTTTGTACTTACCATTGTTTCTTATATCTGTATATTTCATCTGGGTTCACTTTTCTTCTTACTAAAGTACCTTCGTAAATATTTCTTTAGAGTCTGTTCATAAACTCCGAAGTGTCTTGTGCTCTTGAATGATAGTTTAGCTTGGGATAAAATGTTAGGTTGGCAATTATTTTTCCTTTGCACTCTGAAATATTATACCATTAAATTCTCTTGTTGCCTATGAGCAGTTTGCTGTCAGTATAGTTGTTTCTCATTTATAGATAATCTAACCTCTTTCCATGGTAGTTTTTAAGTTGCCACTTTATCTTTGATACTCTGCCAATTGTTTGTGATCTGTTCAATGGTTAGTCATCTTGCTTATTTAGTGTGCTTTGTCTTCTAGGACCCACATTTGTTTTCAGCTATGGAAATTATCAGCAACTGTTTCTTCAAATATTGCTTCAAGTATTTTCTCCATTTTTTTTTGAAAGTCCAATTAGCTAACTTTGGGCCTCTATTTTATGTCTCATTTCAAGGACCATATTATTTATAAAATTTCTAATTAGTTCTTACCTCATTGACATCTATTTTTATTCTTATATTCTTTGGTGGCAATTATGCCATCACTTACGCCTTTCAATAAATTTTTTGTCATGAAGTCCTACAAAATATTTTTGCCCATGTCTTTATTTTTGTCCATTCTTAACATGTGTTCACATAGAAGATGTTATCACATGTAAAGTCATTGGAACATCTCCAAGAAGATGATTATAATATGAAAGCATATAACATTTAAACAATGAGTAGATGCTATCTTCTAGCACAGTTTTCAAACTAAGTTGTTATCCAGTTGACATTTACAATGGCTAAGGCTCCATAGGAAGTTATCTCTTTAGCTATTGCATGGAGCATCCAAGGGTTCTGCTAGGGTACAGTCAAATTTGTATTGAGGCTTCTACCACAGAGCATGTCTTGTATTGCATAACTCCCTTCATTTCCAATTTTTTCTATTTTTCTTGTATTTATAGTAAGAGCATTTCTGAAGCAAAACTTTTAACTCAAGCTGAAACATGTTTTAAGAATTTTAAAAATTTTTTCCCTTTAAGTGAATGTTTACAAAGTCGTACCAATATACCCTTTCTTCAAATCATTGTACATTGCTTAATTAAATTTAGCCTTCAAGATGGAGGCATAAGTAGATACACCTTGCCTCCTCGCACAACCAAAAGAAGGACAACAATAAGTTTAAAAACAAAAAACAACCAGAACTGCTGGAAATCATACTGTATGGAAGTCTGGCAACCAAAGAGTTAAAGAAGAAACATTCATCCAGATGGGTAGGAGTGGCAGAGACAGACAGCTGGGGCAGAGAGGATGCCTGGCAAGGTGGAGGCTGGAGTACCAGATGGTCCCACATTTGTGTGTGGATAATCTGATAGGAACAACTGAGGAGTGAGACAGACCACGAACCCAGGGTTCTAGTGCAGGGAAAAAAAGCCTCAAAACCTCTGACTAAAAACCTGTGGGGGTTGTGGCAGCAGGAGAAACTTCCAGCCTCACAGAGTTTGTTGAAGAGACCCACAGGGTCCTAGAACATACACAAACCCACCCAATTTAGAAATCAGCACCAGAAGGATCCAATTTGCTTGTGGGTAACAGGGGAAGTGACTGAAAGCAGGGCAAGAGCTGAGCAAACAACATTGTTCCCTCCCTGACACCTCCCCCACAGACAGCACCACAACGCAGCGATGTGGGTTACCTACCCTGGTGATACCTAAGCCTCTTCCCCTTACAACATAACAGGAGTGCTGAGACAAAGAAATAGGGTCCAAATAAAAGAACAGATCAAAACCAAAAAAATACAACTAGGTGATGAAGAGGTAGCCAACCTATCAGATGCAGAGTTCAAAACACTGTTAATCAGGATGCTCACAGAAATGATTGAGTATGTTCGCAAAATAGAGGAAAAAGTGACAGCTATGCGAAGTGAAATAAAGAAAAATACACAGGGAACTAAAAGTGAAGGGAAGGAAACCAGGACTCAAATCAATGATTTGGAACAGAAGGAAGAAGTAAACATTCAACCAGAACAGAATGAAGAAACAAGAATTCATAAAATGAGGACAGGCTGAGGAACCTCTGGGACAACTTAAACGTTCCAACATCTGAATCATAGGGGTGCCAGAAGGAAAAGAGGAAGAGCAAGACATTGAAAACTTATTTGGAAAAATAATGAAGGAGAACTATCCCAATCTGGTGAAGGGAATAGACTTCCAGGAAGTCCAGGAAGCTCAGAGAGTCCCAAAGAAGTTGGACCCAAGGAAGCACAAACCAAGGCACATCATCAGTACATTACCCAAGATTAAAGATAAGGAGAGAATCAAAAGCAGCAAGAGAAAAGGAGACAGTTACCTACAAAAGAGTTCCCATAAGACTATCAGCTGATTTCCCAAAAGAAACCTTACAGGCAAGAGGCTGGAAAGAAGTATTCAAAGTCATGAAAGGCAAGGACCTACATCCAAAATTACTCTATCCAACAAAGCTATCACTTGGAATGGAAGGGCAGATAAAGTGCTTCCCAGATAAGGTCGTTAGAGGAGTTCATCATCACTTATTTTATGAAATGTTAAAGGGACTTATCTAAGAAAAAGAAGAAGATCAAAACTATGAACTAACCTCTTTGTCATTGTAAAATGACAAACTCACAACTGTCAACAACTGAATCTAAAAACAAACTAAGCAAACAAGTAGAACAGGAACAAAATCACAGAAATGGAGATCACATGGAAGGTTATCAGTGGGGAGGGGGAGAAGGGAAAAGGTACAGGGAATAAGAAGCATAAGTGGTAACTACAAAATAGACAGGGAAGTTAAGAATACTATAGGAAATGGAGAAACCAAAAGAACTTATATGTATGACCCATGGACATGAACTAAGGGGGGAATGCTGGTGGGCATGGGGGTGCAGGGCAGAGGAGAAGAAAGCGAAGAAAAAAATGGGACAACTGTAATAGCATAATTAACAAAATGTACTTTAAAATTTTTTTAAATGAGCCTTCAGACTATTAATTATTGTTCAGAGAGTTGGACTAGCCACTGTTTCTCATGTAACATTTAAATAAGTAACATTATTTTAAGATTTATTTATTTTTAGAGGGGAAGGGAGGAAGGGAAGGAGAGAAATATCAATGTGAGAGAGAAACATCGATCGGTTGCTTCTAGTATGTGCCCCGACTGGGGACTGAACTCACAACCCAGGTATATGCCCTGACCAGGAATCAAATCAAACCAGCAGCCTTTCACTTTGTGAGATGATGCCCAACCAACTGAGCCACATTGGTCAGGACAATAGTAAAATTGTTTTTAACACTTTGCTTTTTTCCTCTCTGCTTTTAAAATAAGCAGATTGCATACACTGATGGATTACTTGAGCTTTAAGGTGATTATTTTTCTACTTTAGTCAAATCTTTATAGAAGTTTCCAAATTAATTACTCTAGTATTTAACATTCAACCAGACATCTCTGTATGAATGTTCTTTAAAGCTGTTCTAATAAAGGAGAGTTGACCATGCTGCAATTCATATTAAGGAATTGCTGAACAGAGACAAGTTTCAGGAATTAAATGAGATTAGTTGTCTCTTTCTTAACTAGAGAAACTCAGAACATGCTTTATGCCCTAATAGACTCCTGCATCTGGGCTGTCACTGGATCCGATTTGGCATAGCTAACGTTTCCATTTTGAAGGAAAACCACTGACATACAAACATAGCTTTTTTTGTTGCTTTGACTGTTTACTAATCATAGCTTTCACATATTCAATTTAGTATTTCCTTCAGAACCAGACCTAATTGAATTTTCCACTTGTGAGAAGCATTTAAATACTAATTACAAAAACTTTTGTATTCTTATTGCCGACACCATAATGTTTAACAAGGCAAGCAGACATGGTAGGTGTTAAATATATATACAAATTGGATTTTGAAAATGCCTGTGTGACTGTCATTCAAAATGCTGAAGGTCTTTTTTTTTTTCATGTCTTTTATTAACCCATATACAATTACTTGTCTTCCGATTTGTTGAAACAATAGGTCAGACAGCATTTGCTACAATAACATCTGTCGAAGTGACTGGCCATAGAAGCTCCAGGACCACATTCATCTGAAGGGCACTCCCGATGAGGGCAACTGATTTTGCCATTCTCATCCACTTTGTGGCATTTCAGGGCAGCCAGCTTAACCTTTCTTTCATGCTTCTTCCTGGCAGTGATACAAGACTTCTTCCTTTTCTTAGCATTACCACAAAGTCTCAACACAAGTGTGGACTCCTTTTGAATGGTGTAATCAGACAATGTATGTCTATCTTCCAGTTTGCCAACAAAGATCAGTCTTTGCTGATCAGGAGGAATTCCTTTCCTTACCTTGGATCTTAGCCTTTATGTTTTCTCAAGTATCCAAGGGTTCAACCTCAAGAGTAATGGTCTTCCCTGTCAAGGGTTTTCACAAAAATCTGCTTCTTGGTGGTGGTTCCACCACAGATGGTGGATCAGAAAAACTGAAAAGGTTTTGTTGTTTGTTAAAGATGATAGGAGAGTAAAACATTTCTTGAATGTTTTTAAAGAAGCCTATCATAGAAGAGCATCCCTAAAGATCAGTTCCCTGGAATTCCTTACCTTTGCTCTGAAGTTTCTACTGCAGTACTTGCAAAATGCACTGTGGGTTAAAGAGAGATTTAGTCCATTAACATTTTTACAGTTGTCCCACTTTTTATAAGACATTCAAAAAGTATAATAATAATATCCTACTTATTTTATTTTCCAAGTCTAGAATACATGGAAATAATAACTATTAAACAGAATGCTGTTCTGACCTATCTACATGGAATGCTGTGAGGTTTGAGTGATGCCTAGCACAGGAGAGGGCTCTTAAACAGGTCCACGTTATGGTTCAAGCAGCAGAATCCATAACTTTAATAGTATCAGTGGTAGGAAAAGGCACCATGTGGAGTTTATAGGGGGCCCCTGGAGCAAGGCTATGCCATCTGAATCAGAGCTGTACACCATCCAACTGCCCCTGGCTTGCTACAAGGTCGTGGTGGAGATAGAGCACCTCACTGTAAAATATCAAGTGAACATGTGGCCAGACCTTCCCATTATGCGCTGAGATCTATCAGACCCACCAAATTATAAGGGTCGAAAAAAAAAAAACCATCAAAAGATAGTGATTGGTACATCTAGGACTCGAAATAAATAGAAAATGACCTAAGGCTGGATAATCAGGACTCCCAAAGTTCCTTGTCATTATTGCTATTGCTATTTCTCAGCTGAAATTTACAGCCATGTGTTGGAATAGAGGGGACAAAGGAGACTTCCTTAAGATCAGCTGGCAAAGGAGGAAAAAGGCCATGTTTGGCTCTACCAGAACAACTCTGCCAACTCCTCCCTCTCCCATCCCCGGTAATGTTTATACTTCAGTGTTGGCTCTTTTACACAGTTTTCCCTGCTGGCTTACAGTTTTATTTCCTCTAATTAGACGGCCCAAGCAGGAGATCTAAATCTTGCTCAT
This sequence comes from Mormoops blainvillei, assembly GCA_004026545.1. NCBI lineage: Eukaryota > Metazoa > Chordata > Mammalia > Chiroptera > Mormoopidae > Mormoops > Mormoops blainvillei. The sequence goes on along the minus strand of PVJD01003803.1, from coordinate 98,095 downwards.
TTTTCTCTTCCCAGAGCCTTAGCCTTCTGTTCAATTAACGTAAGTGGAGTGATTTAAAGAACAATTGAAAAATCACCCAAAGATCTGACCTTGTTCCACAAGTCAAATACCGCAGCACCCCATCACACTGCGCAGGTGCAAAGGCAGAAGCTGGGTTTTCTCCGGGTCTTTACATTTGGCGCGAAAACCCCGCTATGTGGGCGGGGGCGAACGAGAAGCCGCGCTCATTGGACAAGCTTGGCGCGAAACTCCTGATCTCCTGCGCCACGATTGGCTCCGGCCGCCCCGGGACGAGGAGGTTGGGCTGAGGCGGCTGCAGCGGCGCGCGCAAAGCAGTGGCGTCCGGATATAAGCTACTCGTGGCGATCGACCGCGGTTGCGTTGGCCCCTCAGCGCTAGGTAGCAATGGACCTCGCGGCAGCAGCGGAGCCGGGCGCCGGCAGCCAGCACCTAGAAGTCCGAGACGAGGTGGCAGAGAAGTGCCAGAAACTCTTCCTGGACTTCTTGGAGGAGTAAGTCGCGGGCAGCCCTTCCTCGCGGAGCTTCCCGAGCCGCCCCTCCCCGCTTCCGGATCCCGGGGAGCCCAGGGCCCGGGAAGCGTGGGGTCCAGCCTCTCGGAGAGCGGCCCACGCCCTACTTGAGGATTAACGCGGCTAGGCGCCTGGGACGGGCTGGGCTGGTTTCCAGGGGGTGAAATCCACAGCGAGCCCTTCCTTAAACTCTTACTGTGCCCAGTGTCCCTTCCCCCAAGCTACGAGCTTTACTTCTGTCGTTTATCTTCCCAACCTGATTACCTGTACGGAAACGGAGGCGCGGGGAGGGTAAGTAACTTGTCCCGCTAGACCACAAGTTAGCAGGTTCGAGTACGAGGCCGAACCGACATTGGAATCCTGGCAGAGACCTGATGGGACCAGACAGCCAGGACCCAGGTGTTGGGGGCGCCGAGGGCCGTGGCAACCCTTGGAGCCTGTGGAGATGAAAGTGCTAGAGTGGACCCTGTGGCTTGACAGCTGCTCGGGTGTGCCCTGGCCTGCTTGAAAGGAACTGAACACACACCTTCCATCACTCCCTTTTCTTCCAACCTCCACTCCCCTACACACTTTCTTGGGTTTTTTTTTTCAGTTGCCTTCTGAGTTCCTGGCCTCTCTTAACCTGCCCTCCCCCGGCTTTTCACCGCGGCCACCAGTTACTGTTCTTATAGATACTCACTTTTAGAGCATGGACTCTGCTGCCTCCAGAGTGAAGTGTAAACACTTCGGAATGCCCTGTGAAATTCTTTTTTTTTTTTATTGTGGTAAAATATACATCGCACAAAATTTACCACGTTTTTTGTAAGCATAGAATTCAGTGGCATTCTCCTTGTTATTCATGCAACCATCATCACTATCTCCAGAACTCTTCCTCCTCCCAAAGTCAAACTCTGCACCCATTAAACAATAACTCCCCTTTGCGACCCCCATCCTCAATGCTTGGCAACCTCCATTCTACTTTCTGCCTGTAACTCCGACGACCTCATATACTTGGAGTCATGCTGTATTTGTCCTTTTGTGACGAACTTATTTCACTTAGCATAATGTCTTCAAGGTTCACCCATGTTGTAGCATGTGCCAGAATTTCCTTTTTAAAGCTGAATAATATTCCATTGCATTTTGTGCGTTCGTGCATCTGTCCATGGACACTTGTGTTGTTTCCATACTTTTACATTTGTGAATAGTTCTGCTGTCTTATGAAATCCTGATATACTTTAAAAAATATATATAATTTTATTTATATTTCCCTACCTTTGGCAATGACTCATACCTCCTTTGTGAAACCATATAAACCTTTCAGGCAGCACCAGTCCTTTCTTCCTTTATGTTCCCAAGTCACCATTTTCTGTTGTATCTGGTAATAGAGCTTCTTGTCTCTTTACCTGTCCACCACTTCATCTTCAGTGGAAATCCCACCCTCAACCCCACGTGGCCACCACACCGTGTAACAAAGGTCCTCAGTTAATTTTTCATTTCAACAAACAATATAATCACCTTTACAACCTTGCAGTTACCATACACCTAGATGCTGGGGATAATAATGATGTACTTTGTTGGGGGGAAAAATGTTACTCCCTTTAAAAATACAGTCAAACCTCCGTTCTCAAACAGTGGGGTTTCAACCAAGTCGTTCATGGAAAAAATGCCACAGTTGTCTTAACAAAACTTCAGATCTCAGCTTTGTATTTGACAACCCTTTCATGCTGATATCTGTATAATCAGTCATGCATCTCTCAGGTGACAAAGGAGATTTGGTTTTCAGACATCTCTTCTTGAACAGTTTTCCAGAACGAATTAAGTTTGGGAACTGAGGTTCCACTGTACCAACTTTGATATGCCATTGCATATGGTAAAAGTCCAAATTCTTCACAGCTTCTCTTTTCCCTTCTTCCACAACCAGCCTGTTATCCACTCTTCTCCCATACTTCTTCTGGCTGCCACACACTTGCAGATATCTGTAGTTAGCCTATCTAACCGCTTGTTTTTCTTTCAAATTATAAGCCTTTCAAGGCTGAATTCCAGTGCTTATATATGCATGAATCCTTTCTAGATGTTAGGCAGAATTAGTTAGTCGCCTACCCTATTACATTTTTTGTATTTTCTCCTTTTTTTCTCCTCTTTTTAAAAAATTTTATTGTGGAAAAAACACAGATCTACCCTCTTAACAAATTTTTAACTATTGCTGAGTATAGGTGTTGTTAGAGCTTACCCTTTTTACTTGACTGAAACTTTATAACTTGGTTAGCATTTTCCCCTTCCTTCAGCCCCTGGCAACCACCATTCCACTTTTTGATTATGAATTTGACTATTTTAGATATCTCATAAGTAGAATCATGAAATATTTCTCTTTCCGTGGTTGCCTTGTTTCACTTAGAGTGAATGTCCTCAAGATTCATCCATAGTGACACATATTGCAGAATTTCCTTTTCTAAGGCCAGATAGTATTCCATTGTATGTGAATACTACATTTTCTTTAATCATTTGTGTCGGACATTTAGATTATCTTGTACCTCTTTTTAGTAAGAGTGTCTCCTATGAGAGTGTCAACCCTAGGGCAGGAATAATACTGTCACTTCATCTGCAGTTACTTCTGGTGTAGAGCTTTGCAGATAGCTGTTGTTCACTTACTATTTAATAGTGTTAGAACATGCTGTATTTGAAGGAGGAATTGACTTTGCTTCAAAACTAATCTTCATATGTGAAAATAAAAAGCAAATGGATTTGAATGATACTCCTTTTGGGAAAAAAAAACCCACCGGCTTTACTTTGTCGGCGGGGGGGTGGGGTGTGTGTGTGTGTGTGTGTGTGTGTATGTATATGTATGTATGTATTTTTATTCTGGTTCTTAAACCAACAACTAATCTGTCAGTTTTCCCTACAGAAATTCAGTCTTTAGAATTTGACCCGAATTTCTATTTTAACAGTTCCCAATTTTAGTGATGCTAACTTTTACTTTATTATTGTTATGTATTTGTTGATTAGAAAATATTAAATGAAGGAATTCAGATTAAAATCTGAAGACCCAGTGTTTCTATGTTCTGGGCTCTGCATAAAACATTTCACTGGCATTCTCTCATTTAATCTTCACAGTAATCTTATAAAGTGATGTCCTAATCTGTTTTGTTCCATTTTGTTATAATTTTTTTAAGGGGAGGGGCAGGTTTAGAGAGGATAAGTAACTTGCCCCAAGTTATACAACTACTAAAATGGGTTTGTCTGACCCTGATTATCTTTAACCAATACACCTAATTATTAGGCATTTGGGTTTTTCTTTTTACTGCCTAAGTATTCAGTTTAATCTGACTTGCATGTATCTGCAGGTTCCAGAACAGTGATGGAGAAATTAAGTACTTGCAGTTAGCAGAAGAGCTAATTCGTCCTGAGAGAAACACATTGGTTGTGAGTTTTGTGGACCTGGAGCAGTTTAACCAGCAACTTTCCACCACAATTCAAGAGGAGTTCTATAGGTATGGTATATTAACCTTCTGTACTTTAAATAGGCATGGAGCCTGGGAGGCCTGCTCTTTTTGGACTGGAAGTGTTCATTTGTGAGGCAGAAAGACAGCTGTCACAGAAGCCCTTTGGTACAGCCAGTGGTCATTTTAGTATTGCTCTGAACTGATGTAGGCCTTTCTGGAGCTGAATATTTTTCACATGCAAATGTTGAAAACTTTTGCTTTCTATATAGTTTTCCTAAGCTTTAAGAGGACCATTTACTTTCTGTCAGTCATTCATTGCTATTGCTGTCATTCATTTGATTTCCCACTCCTACTCACCCCATGGGTGTTTTGAAAAAGTGTGTGGACCTTGTTCTTGATCAGGGATGCCTTTTCAGGAGTGACATTGTTCTTTTAAAGTTTAATTTTTTTCTGATTATAAAAGTGTATATTGTAGAAAATTTAGAAAACAGAGAAAAATAGGGAGAGTAAAATCATCTGTACATTTGTAATCCCACAGCCCACAGATAACCATCATTAGCAAGTCTGTGACAACAAAGTTCCAAGAGCCTTGGTCTACAGGTGTAAAGTTTCCTGAGGATTTCCTGACACATTTTGATATATTTCTGTGCATCTGTAATTATTGGCATCATTATAAATAGAGCATCCTTCCCTTTTCACTTAACAGTATAACATATTTTTCCATGTCATATAAAATCCCTTGAAAATACTTTAATAACTGGTATTCTGGGGGCAGAAATTAAATATTAAATAATATTTAATAATTTAGGCTTAAATTTTATTATTAATTGCTATATAAAATAAAACCAGAAGCAGTTTCTTACACAAATCTTTGGAATAAATAAATGTTACAATCTGTATAAATAAAATTAGGTTAAAATAAACATGGTGGATAGTTGTGAAAGAAACAGACTGAGGAGTAAGGAAACACAGCCCTGTTCCTTTACCTGGTGGACTGGGAGACAGAGGACTTGTCTCCATGTTTCTAGTCATATCTGACTATCAAGAATGGTTGGAGAGACAAGCAACAGGATTTATTGCGAAAGTACGCAGCAGTAAAAGTTGTACTGACAAATAAGAGGGGAAGTAGAAAATCAGGGCTGGTGGTGGAAAAACATATCCATACCTCATGCACCAGCCATGGAGCAGTTCTGCCTCATGAAAGTAGCTAATTTTTCAGAGGACTTTAGATCCCACTGCTTAGACCAAGCTGCAACAGCTACTGGGGACTTTTATCAAGAGGACATATGCCACTTCAGTCTAATCAGTCAAATGCGACATTTCTGCCAATTTCTGATGTACACACATTCTTCCCCTGACCTCATCCATTCAGTCAAACCTAGAAAAATATACTTGGCCTTGATACCAAACGAAAGGCTGCCTTGCTAGATTGTAACATCCCTCCTCCCCCCACCACCCAGGATTGTCCAGGTAAAGTCTTGGACAGAGAAGTGGCCTGCATTGTGGTTGCCAAATGATTAAAGACAATGCATTTTCGGACACAGCATTTTATCTTTGGTGTTTCTGCTGCCTTAGATCTATTTGTGGTGGGATAGGAGAGGACTGAAAGAGGCTCCTAAACCTGGACTAGGTAATATACGTATGATGCATAGTTAAATTCTAAGGCTTGGTTGTAACCAGATGAAATTAATTAGTCTCAGCTGTTGGCATGCGTGAAGGGGGAAGGAAGCCTGGGCAATAAGCCTCTTAAAGATGTCAGCTGATCTTTTTTTTTTTCTTTTCAGAGTTTATCCTTACCTATGTCGAGCCTTAAAAACCTTCGTCAAAGACCGTAAAGAGATTCCTCTTGCCAAGGATTTTTATGTTGCATTCCAAGACCTACCTAACAGACACAAGTAAGAAATCCTTCTTCGAAAGAAAAGGAATCTACCAAATAGTATAGGCATTACTTAACTGTCAGAAAACCCAGGAGATTGTAGTCTTAGATTCGAAAAATTATGCCCAGTTTTCCAAAAAGTTTTAATTTTTAAGAAATAATATTTTTCTAGCAAGACGGGATGGGAAGGAAGAAAGTTAAGTGAAGCAATTTCTGAGCGTTGTCATATTTTAGGATACCTTTCAGGGGACATTTGGGGAAAAATTAATCAAATGAGAAAATTTGAAAACTTGAGAGCTGTCATGGAAATTCTTGAATTGGCAGACATTTTTGCCAGCAATTTTTGTTGTGTTTTTTTTTAATCTTTATTCTCCATTACCATATAGTCCCCATATACACCCCTCCCCCCAGCAATCACCACACTGTTGTCCATGTCTGTGAGCTCTTTTTCCTTTTTACTCTGTCCACTAACCCCCTTTCCCACCACTAGCTGTCATGCTGCTCTCCATCTATGAGCCTGTCCCCATTTTCCTTGTTAGTTCAGTTCATTTGATTCCACTTATCAGAGAAATCATTTGGTATTTGTCTTTCTCTGACTTATTTCACTTAGCATAATGTTCTCCAGGTCCATTCATACTGTCACAAAGGGTAAAATTTTCTTTTTACGGCCGAGTAGTATTCCATTGTGTAAATCTCCCATAGTTGTTTTATCCATTCATCTACTGATGGATGCTTCAACTTCTCCATATCTTGGCAATTGTAAATAATGCTGCAATGAACATAGCGGTGCTTATGTTCTTCAGAATTAGTGTTTTGGTTTCCTTTGGATATATTCCCAGAAGTGGGATAGCTGGGTCGAAAGGCAGATCCATTTTTAATTTTTTCAGGTATCTCCATACTGCTTTCCACAGTGGCTATAAGTCTGCATTCCCACCAACAGTGCAAAAGAGTTCCCTTTTCTCCACATCCTCACCAGCACTTGTTTGTTGATTAATTGATAATAGACATTCCTGTAGGTAGGAGATGATATCTCATTGTGGTTTTAATTTGCATTTCTCTGAAGGTTCATGACATTGAGCATCTTTTCATACGTCTGTTGGCCACCTGTGTGTCCTCTTTGGATAAGTGTCTTTTCAGGTCCCTTGCCCATTTTTTAATTGGGTTGTTTGTTTTTTTGATGTTGAATTTTTTAAGCTCTTTATAAATTTTGGACATTTACCCCTTATCAGAAGTATCGGCAAGTATGTTTTCCCATTCTGTGGGTTGTCTTTTTATTTTGTTGATGATTTCCTTTGCTGTGCAAACTTTTTAGTTTGATATAGTCCCATTTGTTTCCTTTTTTTCTTTTGTTTCCCTTGCCTGGGGAGCTATATCCGATAAATAATGCTACAAGCAATGTCCAAGATTTTGCTGCACGTTTTCTTCTGTGATTTTTATGGTTTCGGGTTTAACATTCAGGTCTTTGATCCATTTTTAATTCTTGTGTGTGGTGTAAGAAGATGATCTAGTTTCATTTTTCTGCACATATCTGTCCAATTTTTCCAACACCATTTATTGAATAAACGCTCTTTAGCCCATTGTGTGTGCTTGCTTCCTCTGTCAAATATTGACTGTAAAGGTGTGGGTTTATTTCTGGGCACTCTGTTCTGTCCCATTGATGTATGTATCTGTTTTTATGCCAATTGCATGCTGTTTTCATTACTATGGTTTTCATTAATATAATATTGTTTGATATTTGGTAGTGTGATTCCTCCAGCTTTGTTCTCTCTCAGGATCACTGTTGCTATGTGGGGGATTTTTGTGTTTCCATATAAAGTTTTGAAATATTCTAGTTCTGTGAAATAAATCATTGGACTCTTGACAGGAATTGCATTGAATCTATAGATTGCTTTGGGTAGTATGGACATTTTAATGATGTTAATTCATCCTATCCATGAATGTGGTATGTTTTTCCACTTATTTGTATCTTATTCAGTTTCTTTTTTCACTGTCTTTTAATTTTCCAAGTACAAGTACAGGCCTTTTACTTCCTTGGTTAGCTTTATTCCTAGGAATTTTATTTTTGCAGCGATTGTGAATGGGATTGTTTTCTTAATTTCCTTTCTGTTAGTTCGTTACTGGCATATAAAAATGCAACTGATTTCTGGATATTAATTTTGTATCTTGCTACTTTGCTGAATTCATTTATCAGTTCCAGCAGTTTCTTGGTAGAATATTTCGGGTTCTCTATGTACAGTATCATGTCATCTGCAAGTAAAGGCAGTTTTTCTTATTCTTTTCCAATTTGGATGCTTTTTATCTCTTCTTGTCTGACTGCTGTGGCTAGGACTTCCAGTACTATGCTGAGTAAGAGAGGTGAAAGTGGACATCCCTGTCTTGTTCCCAATCTTAAGGGAAACACTTGTAGTTTTTACCCATTGAGTATGATGCTGGCAGTGGGTTTGTCTTATATGACCTTTATTATGTTTAGGTACGTTCCATTTAATCCCACGTTGCTGAGAGTTTTTATTATAGTTGGGTGCTGGATTTTATCAAATGCTTTTTCTCCTTACTGATAGGATCATGTGTTTTTTATCCTTTATTTTTTTAACGCGGTGAATCATATTTACTGATTTATGAATGCTGTGCCAACCTTACATTCCCAGAAGAAATCCCACTTGATCATGGAGTGTGATCTTTTAGATGCATTGTTGTATTTGATTTGTCAATATTGTGTTGAGGATTTTAGCATCAATGTTCATCAGGAATAGTGCCCTATAATTTTCTTTCTTTGTAGTGTCTTTATCAGGTTTCGGAATTAGGATAATGCCAGCCTCGTAAAATTAGTTTGGGAGGCTTCCCTTCTCTTGAATTTTATGGAATAGTTTGAGAAAGAGAGGTGTTAATTCTTCTCAGAATGTTTGGTAAAATTCACCTGTGAAGCCGTCTGGTCCAAGGCTTTTGTTTGTTGGGAATTTTTTTATTACTGCTTCAATTTCAAGAGGTGTAGTCTGTGTAGTCTGTCTCTTCAGGCTCTCTGATTCTTCCTGATTTGGTTTTGGAAGATTGTGTGTTTCTGGGAGTTTCTCCATTTCACCCAGGTTAGCCAATTTGTTGGCATATAGTTCATACTTTCTTACAATTCTTTGTATTTCTTTGGTGCTGGTTGTTGTTTCTCCTCTTTCATTTCTGATTTTATGTATTTGGGTCCTCTTTTTTTCTTGGTGAATCTAGTAAAGGTTTGTCAGCCTTGTTTATCTTTTCAAAGAACTAGCTGTTGGATTCATTGATCTTTTGTATCATTTTTTTAAGACTATTTTGTTTATTTCTGCTCTGATCTTTTTTTATTTCTTTCTGCTCACTTCAGGCTTCATTTGTTGTTAATTTTCTCGTTCCTTTAAGTATAAAGTTAGATTGTTTATTTGAGCTTTTTCTTGTTTTTTGATTTTTTTAATTTTGAAGAAATATATTTTTCTAGCAAGATTGGATGGGAAATAAGTGAAGCAATTTCTGAGTATTTTCATATTTTAGGATACCTTTTAGGGGACATTTGGGGAAAAAAGCTAGTGAGAAAATTTGAAAACTGAGAACAGTCACAGAAATTCATGAATTAGTAGAAATTTTTGTCAGTTTAAGTGGCATAAATTTTAAACAGTTTTCTCCTTTAACAGTTATTTAAAGAATTTACTGGAAGAAATTGAAGTGATATTTTGAAGACTTAAATTACTGAAATTACTTATAAAATTTTACCAAGTTATTTAATGTATAATGGGTTTGTGAAGTAAAGGAAGTGTTTCCGAACTTCTGAGTCTAAAATTTTTTTCCCATGATAACTTTACAATGAAAATAATGCATGCTTATTTAGAAATTGTAGATAAGCAAAAAAAATATTTGTATATAAAATAAAAATGGAATCAACCTGTTTTATAGTTATTTTATTTCTTTGGTGCCCTTTATTCACCAATGGGACATTGGTCATTAAACAGAATTCGAGAACTCACCTCATCCAGAATTGGTTTGCTCACTCGCATCAGTGGGCAGGTGGTACGGACTCATCCAGTTCACCCAGAGCTTGTGAGTGGAACTTTCCTGTGCTTGGACTGTCAGACAGTAATCAAGGATGTAGAGCAGCAGTTCAAATACACACAGCCAAACATCTGCCGAAATCCAGTGTGTGCCAACAGAAGGAGATTCCTGCTAGATACAAATAAATCAAGATTTGTTGATTTTCAAAAGGTATTTATTAACTTCTGTTTAGGTCACATTCAGCCTGTGCTAATAATTTATTCCTAGCCACCTGTAACTATTATTGAAAGCTTATATAAATCATGCTAAACTCAGTTTTTATTTAAGTCAAAGATCCTCAAATGTGACTATAGATTTAAACCAAAAACACTTAATGCCAATTTTGGCTGTGAGTATATAAATGTGTTATAACCTTTAATAACTTAGATTGAAAGCTCCTTCAGACTATAACAAAATGTATTTGTTAAAGAATAAATGGTAACTATTATTATTAACTACAGTTAAGAAAACTTTAAAGAACTAGAGACTTGGTGTAAGACTTCAAGTAGGTAGTTAGGAGAGAGAAGGCATGAATAATAGGACAGGTGCAAATGCACATGTTTGTCAATAACAATGAGGATTACCATGACTGAAGTAGAAGGGCCAAATTGCAGGTTATCTGAGAGGTGATTTGGTGTGAGGCATGCAGGTACTTGGAGCCTTAGCTGTCAGATTGAGAGGTTTGGACCTATCTTGATAAATAAGGGAAATATGTTTTTTAGGGGGTATTAATTGTTCTTTTTTAAAGGAAGATTAATGGGACAGTGGCTTGTAGTACTTAACAAGAGACTAATAATTAGGTAGTTGTAGTTACCTGGGCAATAGTTGGATGGTAGCAATAAGAAGGAAGGGCTGGGGTGGGGTGGGGGTCTCAAATCTCTGCAGGACTTAGTAACTCTGGGCCATGCAAAGGGGAAAAGTTGCAGCAGTTCAAGCATTAAAGCATGAAAGAATGAGTGCTAGACTAAAATAATATTTAATTCAGTTTTTAGTCCTTAGATTTCTTATATTAATCTGATTCTTAGTTCATCGGAAGTACATACTCTACCAACAGCTTTGGGTAGGAAATACTTTATATTTGAAAACAACATGATTTATCAACCCCATACAAACTATGAATAGATTGGGTCTTGGTTTGAAGGGGAAAAAATAAAAAGACATCTGTAATAAAGGACATTCTTAACAATTGGGGAAGTTTGAAGGTGGACTAGATAATAGACATGAAAGTAAATATTAATTCTCTTGTGTGGTAGTGGTATTAGTTATATAGGAGATTGCCTTTATTCTTAGGGGATGAATACTGAAATATTTAGGGGTGAAGTATTTACAGGTTTTTTTAATATTTAATTAAATTGTAAATATTTAATATTTAAAGGTTTTTTTCAAATAATGTAGTAAAAATATGTGTGTCTAAGTAATGTTAGTAGTTGCATTGAGATGGAGGGTATAAAATATCTGAAATTTTTTGTAATGTTTTCCTGGAAGTGTAGAGGAAAGTGGAACACAGAGCAGATATTTAACTACATAGTTGAACTGAACAAAGAGAAAAAGAGAAACAATTTTTTTTAATAAGAGTAAAAGTGCAGGTTTTAAATAGATACCATCTTTTACAAAATTGAAAGGAGCTTTAGGGTAGAGAAGTTTTATGGTAAATGTTGGCAGATGTCAAAAGTCTGCAAATGGTAAGATAGTTTAAAATATGTCAGTATTTGTGGTATTTAATTTAGATTGTATGGCATTTGAACTAGATCTCTTATTCTTGGCTATTTGTCTTTGTCTTAGGTTCGTATTCAAGAGACTCAAGCTGAGCTTCCTCGAGGAAGTATCCCACGCAGCTTAGAAGTGATCTTGAGGGCTGAAGCTGTGGAGTCAGCTCAAGCTGGAGACAAGTGTGACTTTACAGGGACACTTATTGTTGTGCCTGATGTCTCTAAGCTTAGCACACCAGGTTGGTAATCCGAGGCTCAAATTTAATGAATCCTTTTACCCGAACTGCAAAGTATCCACAATAGGTTCTTGTATCTTCCTTGTTTTATTTTTGGCTACCAATCAGAAGGTAAATAAGGAGGTATGATGAGAATAAAGACAAATTTACTTTGCTACAAATTTGCTGATTTGAAAAAACAGCCTAAATGAAATGTTTAAATATATAGGTTTTGTTTATTTGAGCAATTTTGATTCTCAGCACCTTCAATATTTGAGCTATGAAAAACAACTTATTCGATCTTTCAGGAGTACGTGCAGAAACTAATTCTCGTGTCAGTGGTGTTGACGGATATGAGACAGAAGGCATTCGAGGACTCCGGGCCCTTGGTGTTAGGGACCTTTCATACAGGCTGGTCTTTCTTGCCTGTTGTGTTGCACCAACCAACCCAAGGGTGAGTCTTAGTGGAATGGCAAAGCTCGAGAAAGACCTCCCCTAAGGCTTTCACAAAGTTAATAGGTTTCTGAAACATCTGAGTTATCTAGTCAATGTTAAAGATATGGGGTTGTTGAGATTTGACTTTTTTAGTTTTAAAGTCAAATCTTTTCATGTCTGCCTTTCTGACAAAGAAAAGTCTTGTTTTCATATGTAAGAGCTTATTGCTTTAAGAGCATTGCTACAAATTATCCATGGTGAGGGGGCTGTTGTTTTTCAACTGTCATGTTTCCTCGCTCATGTTCCTGGAGAAGGTACAAATAGAAAGATTTAGTAATCTGGAGAGTAAAGTAAGTTGCTTCTGAGAGGGATGGACCCCTGGTGTTATAGTTGCTCAGAACTTAATTTTGTGTCATTAATGGGAAAGCCTAAATGAAATCTTTGGATATGTAAATTTCATTTATTTGAGCATTTTGTACTTTCTCCATCTCCAGGAGCATTAGAGAGGAACCATGGTAATTAAAAAATGAAAATCCCCACCATGGATAGCATACCAATGTTCTTAAAGCAATGAGCTCATACAAAATAAAGAAGGCTTTTCGTTGTTTTGGAAAATGACAGGGTGGAGCAAAAGTATATTTATAGTTGTGAATACGTGAAACACCGAGTTTATCCTTGTATTATTATTTATTATTGTATTATTTGCCATATAAACAACTGTAAACCTACTTTTCCCCCACCTTGTATTCTGTCACTTCATTTTCATCTTCATATCATTGACTAGCATTTTATTATGGCTCATCACTTAACCATTCAGATTTATTTAGATAGTCATACAAAACAGTGATGGTAGCTTTTTTGTTGGTTTTAATTCACAGAAGAAATGACAGACTCTTCAGGATCTTGATTTACTTGGGCCTTACTAGTTTGGGGATTTTTTTATTTTTATTTTTTATTTTAATCCTCACCCGAAAATATGCTTATTGATTTGAGAGAGAAACATCCATTGGTTGCCTCCAGGACATGCCCTGACCAGGAATCGAACATGCAACCTAGGTTTGTGCCCTGATCAGGTATTGAACCCACAGTCTTTTGGTGTATGGGACGATGATCCAACCAAATGAGCCACCTAGCCAGGGCTGGGGATTTTTTTTTTTTAAGCCTTTATAGTCAACAGATTCTGAAGTTGACCTTGCAGACTATATTTTGTAATGAAGTTTTTTCTCTTTCACATTATTGTGACTTTGACTATTTCTATAATATTTTTCCTTTCTTCTCCATCTTTCAGTTTGGAGGGAAAGAGCTCCGAGATGAGGAACAGACAGCTGAGAGCATTAAGAACCAAATGACAGTGAAGGAATGGGAGAAAGTGTTTGAAATGAGTCAAGATAAAAATCTATACCACAATCTTTGTACCAGCCTGTTTCCTACTATACATGGTAAGATTTCTATCCACATATGGCATAAACTTGAAATCCAAGAGAATGATTATAAAACAGCAACATAGGATTTCGTAAAACAGATTATGAAAGTTTTTTAGTAGGTTTAGAAGGGGTCTTTTTAAGTCATTTATAAAAGGACAAATACATGATTCCACTTAAAATGAGGTACCTAGAATAGGCAAATTCATAGAGACAGAAAGGCAGGAAATTACATGGGGGAGAGAAATAGGGAGTTACTGTTTCATGGATAGAGTTTCTGCTTGGGATGAAGAAAAGCTCTAGAAATTGATAGAGATGATGGTTATAAAACATAGTGAATATACTTAATTCCACTGAAATGTACACTTAAAAATGGTTTAAATGAGGGAAAATGGTTGAAATAGTAAATTTTATATTACATATATTTTACTACAATTTTTTTTTTAAGAGAAAAAGATCATTCTTCTTTTTCTGGCTTTAGGACAGAACTGCACTTCAGTATATTTCAATATGCTGGTTTAGTATCTGTTTTTATTTTCAGAGTTGGAGGTGTCTTGATGTTTCTTTGTTACATGTACCTGTCTGTACCTTTGGTGGTCTCTTCCATGTTTTCTTGGCTCTTGGTTGCCAGCCTCTCGCTATCATTAAAATCCTCTTGTGTGTTGACGGATATGACTAAATTCTCGGACCACATGCTTTACCCTTTTTTGTTATCCTTCCATACTCAGTTGGAGTTAGGTCAAGAACTCGAGCCTTTTCTTTTTCATTTTAGGTATATTTTTCTTTTTGGTATATATTTTTTGATCACTTAAAATTAACTTTTTCTATGTAAATACTTGGTAAATGAAATTGAACTGAAATTCTTTATATTAATAATCATTTATGGATTTTAGAGTGGCCTCCTTTCTAACAAATTGGGTCAGAATTTTCATGCTGCTTTACTTTTCCTATAAATTATTGCTGCATAACAAATTAACCCAATCATAATGATTTAAAACAACAAACATTATCTCATACAGTCTGTGGGTCAGGAATTGAGAGAGGCTTAGCCAGGTAGTTCTGGCTCAGTATTTTATGAGGTTGCAACCAAGACATCAGCTAGGGCTGCAGTCATCTAAAGGCTTTGCTAGGGGTGGAGAATCTACTCATAAGCGGGCTTATTTACATGGCTTACCTGGTAGCTGGAATCCTCAGTTAGCTGGAATCCTCAGTTCCTTGCCACATAAATCTCTTCCACACGCCTCTTTGAGTATCCTCATATCACGGCAGCTGGCTTCCTCTCCAGAGTGTGCGATCCAGGAGAGCAGCGAGTGAAGAGGAAGCAAAATGCTTCTCAGGACTTAGTTTCGTAAGTTACATACCTTCACTTGCACATATGCTGTTTGTTAGAAGCAAGTTATTAAGTCCAGCCACACTTAAGGAGAAGAGACTTAGCTCCATCTTGAAACGAGGAGTATCAAAGAATCTGTGGGCTATTTAAAAACTAACAAATCTCCAACACATTTCTTTCAGAGGTCTTGAGTCAGAGAAGTTTTGTGTGTGGAATGGGTTTTTTAATTTTCTACTTTTATGAAGTGGTTTTTGTAAGTGTGCCTAGCACTTTGTTAATGGAATTCACAGAAAGTCATAATGATTAACAAAAATAGCACAGAAATGTGCTATTAAAAATACTACTGATCCAGTGTTGTTTTCTCAATTGTGCAATTTCTTCTTATATTGGATTTATAAATAGTTCTTAGAAGCATCTGTTAGTTCAGTTAGCATGTATTTATATTCAGCACTGGTCACTGTTGGTAATACAAAAGAAGTCAGTCATGGACTATTTCTCAAATTATCAATAGAAATGCAAGGCATGCCATTGGAAAGAACTAGCAAATATGATATGCTGTGGTAGACATAGTTTACTCATGGGGAGAGATATTTGAGGACTACCACACAGAGGACTACTGTACACTTCGTGTACAGTAATAAGACTTATAAAAAAGAAAAGGCTCTTAGAAGGATGAGCATTGGCATCTGTGACATCTGCGGTATAGGAAGACATTGAGACAGTGGTTAGGTGACTATGTTCACAGAACATGAACCAGATGAGTAGCCAAGTATTTTTACTTCAGTCTTAAGCTTTGCTTCAGCTTTGTCTGCTCTTTTGGTTGGTAACAAGCCTCTGTAAAATCTTGTGATAATTTTTAACCTTGTGTTGAAAAATGCTTTGGGTTTTCATTTCAGGCAATGATGAAGTAAAACGGGGTGTCCTGCTCATGCTCTTTGGTGGCGTTCCAAAGACAACAGGGGAAGGAACCTCTCTTCGAGGGGACATAAATGTTTGCATTGTTGGTGACCCAAGTACAGCTAAGAGCCAGTTTCTCAAGTAAGTGTTTGCCTGAGGTAGTACAATAGGAAGGACAATGTGCATAATTCCAGGCGCTCTGTGCTACCAAGAATGCAGCCTGTGTGCCTTTACTAGAGCAGCAGTATATTTATGACTGTGTTAAATATATAACTCACTTAGATTAAATACACCTTGATTTGTTTAATAAAATATAACATTTTACAATTTTTTAGAAAAGACAAAAATTCCCTGTAATCCCATTCCCACATAGAACTCTTTTACTCCTTGTATAATGTCTTCGTATAATCTTTGAATCCATAAGTATGTATTTTCAGGGTTATAAATCACAGCATACATATTTTTAATTTTAATATACCCTAAATATTTTTTATTTTCTTTAGTTTCACAACTGTTTTTTTGTTGATGTACTATACAGTCATTTTTCTAGCCTGTCATAGTTTATTTTAAGGATTATAGATTCCTATACAGTCAACACCATAATGTGTATGTTTTTATTTTTACTTTCTTTTTTTTCTTTGGGTAAATTCCAACTATAGGATTGCTGAGATTAAGAATACAAACAACTTTAAGGTTCGTAAACAAGACACACTTTCCAAAAGGAGTGCTATAAGCATGAGACATTTTTGGTAACCTTATCAACAACAAATACTTTCTTACTTTTAACTTTCTAAGAAACTTCAAGGTCAAAATGATAGTAGCCTGTTTTTGAGCATCTTCTATGTTCTTAGTGCTTTAAATATGTGTGTGCTATGTCTTCTGTTTTTAATTTTTTATTGTTAAATCTATTATAGTTGTCCCATTTTTCCCCCTTTACCTCTGTCCACCCAGGCCACAGCCCCACTCCCATAGTCAATCCCCACACCATTGTCCATGTCCGTAGGTCATTCATGCGTGTTTTTTGACTAGTCCCTTCCCCTTCTTCCCATTATTATTCTCCTCCACCCTCCCCTCTGGTCACTGTCAGCCTGTTCCATGTTTCCATGCCTCTGCTTCTATTTTGCTTGTTAGTTTATTTTTGTTAATTAAATTCGTCTTACAGGTGAGATCATATGGTATTTGTCTTTCACCAACTGGCTTATTTTCATTTAGCATAATACTCTCCAGTTCCATCCATGCTGTTGTAAAAGGTCGAGTTCCTTCTTCCTTTCTGCTGTGTAGTATTCCATTATGTAAATATACCGCAGTTTTTTGATCCACTCATTTACAAATGGGCACTTAGGCTGTTTCTAGCACTTGGCTATTATAAATATCACTGCTATGAACATAGGGGTGCATAAGTTCTTTTGAATTAGTGTTTCAGGATTCTTAGGGTATATTCCCAGCAGTGGAATCACTGGGTCAAAAGACCATTCCATTTTTAGTTTTTTGAGAAAATTCCATGCTCTTTTTCACAGAGGCTGTACCAGTCTGCATTCCCACCACCAGTGCACTTAGGTTCCCTTTTCTCCACATCCTGGCCAGCACTCGTTTATTGATTTATTAATGACAGCCATTCTGACTTGTGTGGGATGATATCTCATTGTGGTTAATTTGCATCTCTCTGATGGCTAGTGATGTTCAGCGTCTTTTCATATGTCTATAGGCCATCTGTGTGTCCTCCTTGGAGAGGTATCCAGGTCCTTCGCTCATTTTTTAATTGGATTGTTTGTCTTCCTGGTGTTGAGTTGGATGAGCTTTCTATATATTTTGGAGATCAAACCATTGTTTGATATATCATTGGCAAATATATTCTCCCATATGGTCGGTTGGGTTCCCTTTTCATTTTGATGATGGTTTCTTTGGCTGTGCAGAAGCTTTTTAATTTGACATAATCCCATTTGTTTATTTTTTCTTTTAATTCCCTTGCCCTAGGAAATACATCGGCAAAAATATTGCTACATCGGATATCTGAAATTTCACTGCCTTTGTTTTCCTCCAGGACTTTTTTTCATGCTGTCACAATTTATATTTAAGTCTTTTATCCATTCTGAGTTTATTCTGATGTATGGTGTAAGTTGGTGGTCTAGGTTCATTTTTTTGCATGTACCATTCCAGCTCTCCCAACACCATTTATTGAAGAGGCTATTTTTACTCTATTGTATGCTGATGCCCCCTTTGTCGAATATTAATTGACCATAGAGACATGGGTTTATTTCTAGGCTCTCTATTCAGTTCCATTGATCAATGTGTCTGCTCTTATGCCAGTACCAGACTGTTTTGATTACAGTGGCCTTGTAGCATAGTTTGATAATCAGGTATTGTGATCCCTCCTACTTTGTTCTTCTTTCTCAGGATTGCTGAGACTATTCAGGATCTTTTCTGGTTCCATAAATTTTTGAGATATTTGTTCGAGATCTGTGAAATATGCTATTGGTATTTTTAATAGCAATTGCATTGAATCTATAGATTGCTTTGGGCAGTGTGGACATTTTAATGATATTAATTCTTCCAATCCATGAACACGGTATATGCATCCCTTTATCTATATCTCCCTTAATTTCTTTCTTCAGTGTTCTGTGGTTTTCCAAGTACGGGTCTTTTGTCTCCTTGGTTAAGTTTATTCGTAGGTACCGTATTTTGCCACATATAATGTGCTCCTGTATATAATGCATGCCTACGTTTTTGGCCCAAGCTTTCAGGGGAAAAAAAATCTTTTGCTTTAATTTTTTAATTCAATTTTTTATTTATAAGGGAATTTTAGCATTTATTTTTTAACATACTATGAATCAAGAAATTTTACATAACAAATAACTACAAAACACAAGAAAAGATACAAGGTATTCCGGGTACTACCCATGCATAATGCGCATCCTTATTTTTCCCTCAAAAATTTGGGCAAAAGGGTGCACATTATACACAGCAAAATATGGTACTTTATTTTTCCTGTTGCTATATTAAATGGGATTTTTTTCCTAGTTTCTCTTTCTGATATTTCATTGTTGGCATACAAAACTGCCCTCAATTTCTGAATATTGACTTTGTGTCCCACCCCGCATTTTGCCAAATTCACTTATTAAGTCAAGTAGTTTTTTTGGTACAGACTATAGGGTTTTCTATCTACATTACCATGTCATCCGTGAATAATGGCAGTTTTACTTCCTCCTTTCCAATTTGGATGCTTTTCTATTTCTTTTTCTTGTCTGATCTCTGTGGCTAGAACTTGCAGTACTGTTTGAGTGGGTAGAGTGGACACCCTTGCCTTGTTCCTGTTCTTAGTGGGAAAGCTTTTTTTTTTTTTTGCCTGGTGAGTATGCTGTTGGCTGTAGGTTTCTCATATATGGGCTTTAGTATGTTGAGGTATTCTCCCTCTAATCCCACATTGCTGAGTGTTTTTATCATAGATGGGTACTGGACTTTATCAACTGCTTTTTCAACATCTATTGATATGATTGTGTGATTTTTTTTTCCTTCATTTTGTTTATGTGGTATATTACATTTATTGATTTGTGAATATTCTGCCATCCTTGCACCCCTGGGATGAGTCCCACTTGATCATGGTGGATGATCTTCTTAATGTCTTGATGGATCCAGTTTGCCAGTATTTTGTTGAGGATTTTAGCATCCATGTTCATCAAAGATATTGACCTATAGTTTTCTTCCTTGGTTGTGTCTTTACCTGGTTTTGAAATTAGGATAATTTCCTCATAAAAAGAGTTTGGGAGTCTTCCCTCTTCTTCAATTTTTTGGAATAGTTTGAGAAGAATAGGAGTTCTTATTTAAATGTTTGGTAGAATTCACCTGTGAAGCCATCCTGTCCAGGGCTTTTGTGTGCCCAGAGTTTTTTGATTCCTGCTTCAATATCAGTAGTTGTTATTGGTGTATTCAGGTTTTCTGCTACTTGATTCAGTTTTGGAATATTGTATGTTTCTAGAAATTTGTCCATTTTGCCTAAGTGTCCATTTTCTTGCCATATGTTTTTCATAGTAAGTTCTTAACAGTCCTTTGTATTCCTGTGGTTTCAGTTGTAACTTCTCTTTCATTTCTGATTTTGTTTATTTGGATCCTCTCTTTTTTTCTTGATAAGTTTGATTAAAGGTTTGTCAGTTTTGTGTATCTTTTCAGAGAACCAACTCCTGGATTCATTGATCCTTAGAATTGTTTTTATAGTCTATGTCATTTAATTCTGCCTGATCTTGATTATTTTCTTCCTTCTGCTCACTCTTGGCTTTGATTGTTGTTATTCCTCTAGTTTGTAGATGTAGGGATAGGTTGTTTATTTGAAATTTTTCTCTCTTCTTTAGGCAGCCTGTATTGCTATGAACTTCCCTCTCAGGACTTCCTTCTCTGTGCCCCATAGGTTTTGGATTATTGTGTGTGTTCATTTTCATTTGTTTCCAGATACTTTTTTATTTCTTCCTTGATCCCACTCTTAACCCATTCATTACTTAATAACATGTTATTCAGTCTCCATGTACTTGAATGTTCTTGAGTTTTTCCTTGAGGATGGTTTCTAGTTTCAAGCTATTATGATCTGAGAAGATACTTGATATGATTTCAATTTTCTTGAACTTGTGGAGGCTTGTTTTGTGTCCTGTCATGTGGTCTGTCTTTGAAAGTATTCCATGTGCATTTGAAAAGAATGTGTATTTTGCTTCTTTGGGGTGAAAGTTTCAGTATGTATCAATTAAGTCCATTTGATCTAGTGCGTCATTCAGTACCACAATATCTTTGTTGATCTTTGTTTGGAATATCTGTCCATTGTTGACAATGGGGTGTTAAAATCCCCTACGATGACTGTGTTGCTGTCTATATCCTTCTTGAAGTCCTCCAGGATTTTCCTTATGTATTTAGGTGCTCATGTGTTGGATGCATATATGCTTCCAAAAGCATATATGGTGGACTACTCCCTTAAGTATTATGTAGTGATCATCTTTGTCTCTTCTTATGGCCTTTGTTTTGAAGTATATTTTGTCTGATATAAGTATTGCTACCCCTGCTTTTTATTCACGTCCATTTGCTTGGAATATTTTTTCCATCCTTTCACTTTCAGCCTGTGTAGATCTTTGGTTCTGAGGTGGGTCTCTTGTAGGCAGCATATATGCAGGTCGTGGTTTTGTATTCATTCAGCTACCCTATGTCTTTTTTTTTTAAGTCTTTTTTAAAAAGATTTTATTTATTTTATTTTTAGACAGAGTGGGAAGGGAGGGAGAAAGAGAGGGAGAGAAACATCAATGTGTGATTGCCTCTGGCACACCCGCTACTGGGGACCTGGACCGCAACCCAGGCATGTGCCCTGACTGGGGAATTGAACCAGCGACCCTTTGGTTTGCAGGCCAACGCTCAGTCCTCTGAGCTACACCAGCCAGGCACTCTATGTCTTTTGATTGGAACATTTAAACCATTTACATTTAAGGTTATTACTGATAGGAACTTATTCATTGTTATTTTTCCCCTTTGTACCTGTGTTACTCTCTCTATATATATTTCTTCATCTTCTTATACCAGTCCTTTTAGCATCTCTTGCAATGCTGGTTTGGTGGAGCTGTACTCTTTTAGCCTTTTTCATCTGGGTGTGGATGTTATGTCTTATCCTGCTAGAACCCAGGCAGGTATGTAATACCATCCACTTAACCAGGGAGGCAAACAAAACTTCTCTGAGCCTCAGTAACTTGCCCATTTTCTCATAGCTGACAAGTGACACTAATCCATGAATACTAGAACTCAGATGTATTCTGTAAAGCATGTGATCATACTGCAGGATGGGACAAAAGTAGGTTTATAGTTGTTTGTATGGGAAATAATACAATAATTAATAAATAATATAAGTATAAACTGTTTTGTGAACCGGCAACTGT
Source organism: Mormoops blainvillei (assembly GCA_004026545.1). Taxonomy (NCBI): domain Eukaryota; kingdom Metazoa; phylum Chordata; class Mammalia; order Chiroptera; family Mormoopidae; genus Mormoops; species Mormoops blainvillei. The sequence continues at coordinate 76,322 of PVJD01003803.1, read as the reverse complement.
AAACCTACTGTTACCCTACCTTTTATATCAAGATGCCTTCCCTTTGTTTGGTAAATTTGTAACATGGTACTGTCTAGGCCATAGAACATTTTTAGTTGGTTTGAAGTTTTATAATTATTTATTTTAAGTAAATCAGGGGCTGCGTTCTAGATTTGAAGATAATAGTCTTGTATTAAAAGGAATTCTTTTCTGCTCTTCATTTTCTCTGCTCTTACCTCCCTCTCCCTCCCCTGCCACCACCACCACAAAAACATGTACTACAAGGTTGCCTCTGGTAACAGTATTGTATTTGTACATGACTGCCTTGGAAATAGCCTTGTTAGCCTAGTGGGTGTTTTACCATCCTTAATGCAATATAATTTACATGTCATAGAATTTGCCCCTTTTAAGTGTACAGTTCAATAGTTTTAGTATATTCACAGTTGTACAACCATAATTAAAGTAAGTTTAGAACATTTTCACCCCTCCAAAAGAAATGTCAAACCCACTAGCCCTCACTCTTCATTCTCCCTGCTGTTTATAGGCAATCCCTAACCTACTTTAGTGTCTCTATCTGGACATTTCATGTAAATGGAATTATATGCTATGTGATCCATGACTGACTGACTTCTTCCACTTTACATAATGTTTTCAAGGTTCAGCAATATTGGAGCATGCCTTGGTACTTTTATTTTTATTTATTACCTGATATTCTATCATATGTATATACCACATTTAATTATGCATTCATCAGTTCATGGACATTTGGATTGTTTCCACTTTGACTTTTATAAACAATGCTGCTGTAAAAAGTTCAGTGGCATTAAGTACATTCAAACTGTGTAGCAATTATTATCATCTATCTTCAGAACTTTTTATCTTCTCACACTGAAACTCTGCTCCCATTAAACGGTAACTCTTTATATTCCCCTCTCTCCACCCTCTAGCAACCACCATTCTACCTTCTGTCTCTGAATTTGATTATTCTTGGTCCCTCATAGAAGTGGAACCATACAGTATTTGTCCTTTTGTAACCGGTTTATTTCACTTAGCATAATATATTCAAGAGTCATCCATCTTGTAGACAGTTTCAGAATTTCCTTCCTTTTTAAGGAATTGTATGTATTTATCACATTTTGTTTATCTATTCATTCATCAGTGGACATTTGGATTGTTTCCACCTTTGAGCTATTGTGAGTAATACTGCTATGAACATAGGTGTGCAAAGTATGTGTTCAAGTCCCTGCTTTTGATTCTTTGGGATGATTTTAGCTCTTAAATTTAGATTCTTGATCCAGCTTGAGCTCATTTTTTAATATGGTATAAAGTAGGAGTCCAGCTTTATTCTTTTGCATATGGATACCCTATTGTCCCAACATCAGTATGATTCTTTTACCCCATTGAATTGTTTTGGTACCCTTGTCAAAAATCAGTTGACCATAAATATGAGGGTTAATATCTGTACTCTCTATTATATTTTATTAATCTCTATGTCTATCCTTAGGCCAACACCGCACTATGTCGACTACTATAGCTTTGTAATAAGTTTTAAAATCAGAAAATGTGAGTTGTCCAACTGCTTTTCCAGATTGTTTTGGCTATTCTGGTTCCCTCAAGTTTCCACATAAATTTTAGGATCAGCTTGTCAGTTTCTACAAAGAAGCCAGTTGTAATGTTAATAGGGATTGCATTGAACTTGTAGATTAATTTGAGGTGTATTGACTTTTTAAACTATTAAGTCTTCTGATCCATGAACATGGAATATCTTTACATTATTTAGGCCTTCCTTAATTTCTTTGAATAATGTTTTATAGTTTTCAGGGTAAAAACTTGCACACCTTTTGTTAAACCTATTCCTAAGTGTTTATAATCTTTTTCATGCTATTATAAATGGAACTGTTTTCTTATTTTTGTTTTTGGGTTGTTTGTTATACATATATAGAAAAAAAATGTTGATCATTTGTCTCACAACCTTGCAAGAACTCATTTATTAGTTCTAATGTTTTAGTGGATTCCATAGGATTTTCTATCTGTAAGATCATGTTATCTTCAAATAGTGATGGCTGTTCTTTCAAACCAGGGTGCCTTTTTCTTTTTCTTGTTTAATTGCCCTGGATAGACCTGTGAGTATAGAAACGGTAGAGTAAACATTCCTGATCTTAGGTGGAAAGCATTCAGCCTTTAACCTTTAAGAATGATCTTAGCTTTGTATTTTTATAGATGCCCTTTATCAAGTTGAGGGAAAGTCTCTTCTATTCCTGGTTTGTTAAGTTTTTATCATGAAGGTGTGTTGGATTTTGTCACATGTTTTTTCCCTGCATCTATCGAAATATTTCTTATCCTTTATTAATATGACATATTACTGATGTTTAGCTGTTAAACCAATCTTGCATTTTTAGAATAAATCTCACATCTAGTTTTGTCTCATTTTATTTTTTAAGGGCAAGGCCTTCTAATAGATCCTTATTGCTAAACTGTTATTAAAACTTTTGAAGTTGATATTTTTATCATGCATGAACTTCACCTCATATTTGACAGGAATGGATTTAAATCTATTTAAAAGGCCAAAGGAGAAAGTCTTAATATTCAGCCTTTGCCTTTATATTCAGTTTATAGCATATATCTATGGATTGCTTATACCTAATGCTTTTCTCAGATTTTTTTAAAGAAATTTATATTCTTAATTGACATAAATGCTATCAGGTGATATTCCTTGAAAGGATGCTTTGTGGTCACATATTAACGAATATGATAACCTTGAACAGGCACGTGGAGGAGTTCAGCCCCAGAGCTGTCTACACCAGTGGCAAAGCATCTAGTGCTGCCGGCTTAACAGCAGCTGTTGTGAGAGATGAAGAATCTCATGAGTTTGTCATTGAAGCTGGAGCTTTGATGCTGGCTGACAATGTAAGAACATTTCACACTTTGGGTTATAGAAAAATCAGACTGTTCCCTACCCTATCAGTAAAGGCCTATAAGTTTATGCTTTTAAAATGTCCTTTAAATGGAGCATTTTTAGTAAATACTCTGTATTTGACATTGATTAATTTGATCTGTGAATTTCACCTTTCACTTCTACAGCTGAAAATCAATGCTGAAGTGACCAAGAATATTTTGACCCTGAGATTTACACAAGGTTTTTATGTTGAGTAAAAATGCAATAGATGTATGTCTTTAGTCATACTCTTAGTTTAAAATGAGTCAAAAGCGTATGGTTCCTTTTACCTCTGGGATTTATTGTACTATCTTAATCTAATAAAGGGAATTAGGATTGTTTACGTACCTACAGTAGAGTTGTATAGAGAGTATTAAAAGGTTTCTGGTGCAAACTTTGAGTTGACATGCCATTAGACACCTGAAAGGCAAATTCTCATGCTAGTTTTGTTTGGTTACAGGGTGTATGTTGTATTGATGAATTTGATAAGATGGATATACGGGATCAAGTTGCTATTCACGAAGCTATGGAACAGCAGACCATCTCCATCACTAAAGCAGGAGTGAAGGTATGTGTGTCCACTTCTGTTCCACTGCATCATACATGAACTTCACCTTATAGATTAGTGTAGCTCTAGAGACATTCACCTGGATAAAATGCATTATTTTAACATGAAATGCTCTTCATTGAAATGGAAAACACAGCCCTGAGGATTACTAATCCAAATTACAGGTGCTCTTTAGGATACTCTGAAAATATGTTGCTATGACAGAAATTAGAGGGTACTGGTGAAATTTTTAGCATTTCACTTCTCATAATTTCCACAAAACTTCTATATTTTTTGATAAAGTATGTTTTCAATTATAACAAAAATAATCTACAGACTATTTAAATGAAAATAATATTTAAGTGCAGTCATGTGCCACATATCAACGTTTTGGTCAAGGATGGACCACATATATGGTGGTGGTCCCATGAGATTATAATGGAGCTGAAAATTTCCTATCATCTAGTGACATCTTAGTCGTAATATATTAGCACAACACATTACTCGTGTTTGTGGTGATGCAGGTATAAACAAACCTACCATGCTGCCAATTATATAAAGTATAGCACATAGAGTTATGTGTAGTACATAATATTTGGTAATAACAATAAATGACTATATTATTGATTTATTTGTTATACCACACTTTTTATTGTTAGAGTGTTCTCTTTCTACTTATAAAAAAAGTTTGCTGTAAAACAGTGTGCCATGTTAAACAGGCAGCAGCCTCATACATCTGTGTTTACCACATCTCTTGTTTGCATCATTTTCTCTTGTACTTGATTGAAGCTCATGTTGTTTTATACAGTTATAGCCTAGGACAGTAGGCTATACCATATAGCCTAGGTGTGTAATAGACTATACCATGTAGGTCTGTGTAAGTGCACTCTGTGATCTTTGCACAGCCATGAAATTAATTTGCCTAACTTGTTTCTTAGAACCTATCCCTGTCATTAAGTGCCACATGACTGTATAGTATTGGGACCAACATTCTAGAGAAATCAAACTATAAATACAGTAATATATTCAAATAGTTAAGGAAAATTTAAACAGTACACTAAAATATAAAAAAGAAATCTTCCTCTGCAACTCCCAACAGTAATAAATACTCAGAAGTACCTGCTGAGTTTATGCCCGTTTTAGGAATATTTATATATATGTGTGTGTGTGTGTGTGTATATATATATAAAAACATAATACATACAGTTTTGTTCCTTGCTCATTTAATGTCATAATTTTATTTTGGCAATCTTTCTATACCAGCACATATTAGATCCACTTTGGGTTTGTTTGTTTGTTTGTTTTTATTACTGCATGGTTTTTCATTGTATGTACCCCAGACAGACTCCTACAGAGTGACATTTGGGTCATTTCCAGTCTTTTGATTACAAACAATATTGTAAACATCCTTGAACACACATATTCCTGTACCTAGCTGCAAGATAAAATCCTAACAAGAAATTACTGGCTTAAAGGATGTGCACAGCATCTCTTTGTCATCACATGGTAGTGCTTGTGTACTGATGTTATCAGACTTTAATTTTAACAATTCAGTAGGGGAAAATGATATCTTAATATTTTGGTTAGCATTTAGTTAATTATGAGAGAGATTAAGCATTTTGTCATATGTTTTTTGGACATTCCAGATGTCTTTGTAAACCTACCACAATTCTTTCTTTTGTTTTCAGGCTACTCTGAATGCCAGGACATCCATTTTGGCAGCAGCAAATCCAGTCGGTGGACACTATGACAGATCAAAGTCATTGAAACAGAATATAAATTTGTCAGCTCCCATCATGTCCCGATTTGATCTCTTCTTTATACTTGTGGATGAATGTAATGAGGTAACAACATGAGCTGTCACTCTTAGCTTCCTTTATTATTTCCAGTTTGAGTGATTGAGAGAAACAGGCTTGAACATGTACTCCTGAACAGATGGTGCATGTATCTGCACTGACCTTTCATTTCTCTCAAGAGTGACACAGGATTGGACAAGGATTTATTCAGCAATTCAAAATAAAATCACTTGAATTTCTGGTTCCACTTAATTGTGTTAAAGAATATTGAGTTTTTTGTTTTTGGTACTGTTTTTTAATTTTCAGAAGAAAAAGGAAACATTACAGTTAACTTCTAACCATATCCTTTAAGATTTTTATAAGAATTTTATATTTTGTTGGAGGTTTTTTAGTAAGCTTGAAAAAAATTGGAATACTGGAGAAATTTTTTCCCTCCAAATCAGGAGTCATTAGTTTTCCTATATCTTCTCATAACATTTAGTGTATATCACATTCTTTCCCTGATTATGGAACAGTTTGAAGACTGAGTATAAAGTACTGAGTTTACTTGGATTCTAACGTGTTAGTTATTAGAGGTTTTATACTTAAATATTTAAGAGTATTGCACAGCTCACAGGTGCACAGAACTATTGTACAAAATGACTTTTTTTTTTTTTTTAAACAAAATGACATTCTGTAGAAGCTAGTATTATTAGCTGTACTGTTAATTTCTGAGCCCGGAGGTTGTGTATTGCACAACACATACTTCCTGCTTATAGCAAAACTTTATTATCTAAATAAAAGCTACCTTCCATTATGTGAATATTGGCAGGATTTTTGTTTATGTTTTGGTTTGTTTGTTTCTTCCTTTACAGATGCATATAAATATTTAATCTACCCAACCCCCATAGTTGGAAGTTGTCTGATTGCATATATTTCTGTTTGCACATAATCTATTAAAATAGTTTTTTAACTCTTAGAAATAATTTCAAACTTACAGAAAGTTGCAAGAAACAGTAGTGCGTATGATACCCACATACCCTTCCTTTTTTCAATTCACATATTAACATTTTGCTCCATTTACTGTATCATTTGTTCTCTTTACATCTATTTACATTGTTTTTTCTGTACCTTTTGAGAATAAATTGCTTATTTTTGGTGTGATATTTTTCCCAGTGTTAATAATTCTGTGATAATTATCTTCATATATTAACAAGTGGCTATATGATATAGTGGCTAAGAGCACAAACTGAGGCTGGACTGCTCGAATCCTGGCTACATTACTTAGTGTGATATTGAACCAGTTATTTAACCTCTCTGGGCCTCAGTTTACTCATTTGTAAACTAGGGATAATAACTACGTCCTTAATAAGGTTTTTGTGAAGGCTGCATGAGTTAATGCTCTAGACACACTTCAGGCAATAGTGTCTGTCATATATTAAGGGTCATAGAAGTCATAGTTCTGCTACTGTTAGTAAAGTCAGTTAATTCCTTCAGGAATATTCTTGGAGTGGGGCAAAGGTAAACATTTAAACTTGGTTTTATTTATTTATTTATTTTCATTATTATTGTTCAATTACAGTTGTCCCCATTTTCCCCCACCACTCTCCCCCACACCCCAATCCCCGCCTCCCACCCTCAATCCTACCCGCCTTTGGCTTTGCCAAGGGATCCTTCATACATGTTCCTTGATGACCCCCTTCTTTCCCATTATCTCCCTCCCCCCACACCTCTGGTTACTGTCAGTTTGTTCTTTATCTCAGTGTCTCTCGGAATATTCTGCTTGCTCGTTTGTTTTGTTGATTAAGTTCCACTTACAGGTGAGATCATATGGTATTTCTCTTTCACTACCTGGCTTACTTCATTTAGCATAATGCTCTAAACTTGGTTTTAAATGAAGCTGGTACCAAACTTTTCCTCAAGAACTTTGTACCTATGAATATACCTTTCACTGTTGTATTAGAGCTTGTTTTTAGCTATAAATAATTTCTTAATGCCTAGGATAGTCTGGAGTGGATATTGCTATGACTGATCAAAGTGATTTCTTTTTGCTTTGAATTAGGTTACAGATTATGCTATTGCCAGGCGTATAGTAGACTTGCATTCAAGAATTGAGGATTCAATTGATCGTGTCTATTCCCTTGATGATATCAGGAGGTACCTTCTCTTTGCAAGGCAGTTTAAACCAAAGGTAACCTACCCTTTTTGTACTGGAATAGAGCATAATGGATATATTGAAGTGGCATTTGGACAAAAGGGTGATATGGAAAAAACTGAACCTGTACTTGTTTGGGGATTTTTTTTTTTTTAAGGTATTTTTGTTCATTTGTTTTGGGTGTTTGGATTTTTTTTTGTTTCATTTTGTTCTTTTTAGAACAGTTTGCTTCTTTGGAGAGTCGAGTAAAGGGCATTTTTAAAATATCTGAACAATTACATTACTTTTCCTTGTTAGGTGCTAAAAATAAAAATTTTCTTACAAGTGAAAAGTTTTGAATAACAAAATAAAGTAGGGCATCTTTTTGTTTCAGTCATTCCTAAGAATCATAAAACTGTTTAAATCAGTAACCTACTGAATGCTCTCAGTTCTTTCTCTGAGGAAAATCTTGGATCCCTCTAAGTAATTGTGAATGAACATGATTGCTGTTTTACAGTAATTGATGTTGTTCATTGGATTGAACCTGCACTGGATCCAGGATACTCACTTGGACATTTATTTTTAAAGTAAACTTCCATTTAAAAAGTAAATAAATAAAATAAACCTTCATAATGCATCTGTTTTATTTGGCATTTTCCTAAAATAGAATAGAAAAAAGAAAATTTTGCTTGCTTCTGGTTGATTCTAAGTTTTTACACACTATTGTCTGGCTTGACTTTTGGGAGTTATTCTTACTTAGATTTTAATTCCCCATCACTTTCACTTAATTATCCACGATACTATTGGGATTGACTCTCAGTGTCCCAAAAGAAACGTAGTGAGTCATTTAAAACTTAAGAGTTAAGGGTCACTTTTGTGTGAAGAGGCATTTGTTCTCCGTGACTGAATATGGCCCCTCTGTGACCTTGGCATCCTTCGTTAACATGCTGAGTTTCTTGCTTTGAAAAACCAAGGATTCTTTAGTATACCTCACTTTGTTGTTATTATTCAACAAATAATAAGGTTTCCTGAAATAGCTGGTGTATGATATACATGTGTATTGACCTCTTTTTTCTGAAAGACATCATAAATTAATTTACTGAGTCTCAAGAATAGCCTGAGCACTAATTTGTTTAATGAGCTCTGGCATCCTGGGTAAAAAGGCATTACATCCTATCCCATTGCCTCAGTTTGTTACATATCTTTTAGAAATGGCCCTTTGCTTAAATACCAGCCCTTCTGCCTTCCTGTTCATAAAATTAATTCGTGGAATTCACAGGCTTCCTTAGTATTAGTTTCTGTTGAAAGGCATTTCAGTGTTAATTCCTTATCATTGGCTTCAAAGTTTTGGCTTTCTTAGTTCCCCAGGTAGTGTCTCTACCTGGAAGGCTCTTAAACCTATCTTTAACACAGCTTCCATCAAGGAGAAATACTCTGACTTCAGTGATGTTCCCAAACAGATTTCCAGAGAGTCGGAGGACTTCATTGTGGAACAATATAAACGTCTCCGCCAGAGGGATGGTTCTGGAGTAGCCAAGTCTTCATGGAGGATTACAGTGCGACAGCTAGAGAGCATGATCCGTCTCTCTGAAGCAATGGCTCGAATGCACTGCTGTGATGAGGTATCAAAGTTAGTTTAACATAATGGGTGGGAAGAGAAATTAATTTGTTGGCTTACAAACATGTTTTTATCTTTGGTTTAAGACATAACCAGCATTGCTACAGATTTATTTTTATATAACTGTTGAGTACTTACAGGACATATGACCTTGGGGTTTCTCCCTTGAACAAGGTTGCTGTCAAGCATTTATTGATCGTGGTTAGATTAATAGTAATGATATAATCATGTCATGGATTATAGAATACATACAGAAGTGCATTATTGTTAATGCCATTCATTCAAAAAATTTTGTTTAAATCCTACAATGCACTAGACCTCTGGCCTGGGAATTCGGTTATAACTATGTGGCCCCTCACCTCAAAGGGAACTCTCCTCCTTGGATTCGTATAAGGTGTGGTTATGAAAGTATTCTTTGAGCCCTGTGTTCTATAGGTACATGTCGGGGTGTTTAGGGAGTAAATGGGGAGTAGTATGGAAGGGTGTTCAAGCTGTCATCTCCACTTCAAGCAAAGCCACCCTGCTTTTACTTTTACCTACCTTTATATATTAGACACTGTAAGATTTTTTTTTTCATTGTGATGTTTCCTGAAATGAGTTTCATTGAACTGATATGTGTCTTGGGAAATCTTTAATAGATTTTTCTTTCTTTCTCTCTCTCTTTCTCTCCCTCTCTCTCTCCCCCTTCTCTTTGTCTTTAAATAAGTAGCAAATTCACATGATAGGAAAATAAACACATATTTATGTATACACACAAATATATTTTCTGAATGAAATTGAGTATCTGCATATATTTAACAGCCTTTTTATCTCCTTTTATGATCATATTTTTTATTCGTTGTTTTATTAGAAAGGCCTTCCCTACTCTAAGGTACAAGTAGTCTCTGAGGATTTCCTCAAGCACTTACATGGTTACATTGTTTGTATTTCAGTCATTCAAACATTTGGTATTTATTCTGCTGTTAAGATGTAAAGCATGAGTCACTTGATTCTTTTTCAGCTAGTTTCCTAGTGCTTCCAACACCACTTGTTGAACAGTCCATCTTTTCCACACTGGTTTGGTATACCTTTATCATACATTAAATTCTTGCATTTGTTAAGACCTCTTTCTGGACTTTCTGCTCTGTTCCATTGGTACCACAATATTTTAATCAGTGGGGCTTTATATTTTTTTAATTGTATTTTTTCAATTATACTATTACAGTTGTCCCAAGTTTTCCCCCTGTGCTCCTCTCCATCGAGCATCCCCCACTCCCTCAGGCAATCACCACACCATTGTTCATGACCCTGGGTCACAATTATAGGTTCTTTGACTGCTGCATTTCCTGTACTGTACTTTACATAGCTATGGCTATTCCGAAACTACCTGTTTGTACTTCTTAATCCCCTCACAAGGGCTTTGTATTTTAAATATACAGCTAGTACTATTGCAATGTTTTCATTTGGATGTTATGAACTTAATCATCTGGCTTAGTTTCTTTAAATAAGTATTAATTTTTTTATTGAGTGCACATTAAATTTATATATTGATATGAAGAATAGATATCTTTATAATGGTTTTTCCAGTTCGAGAAAAGATGACAGAATCTAGGTTATGCATCTCAGCCACTTTAAACAGAAACATTTACTTTTTCTCATGCTATGTGGTGGGTTTTTTTTCACTTTTTAAAAATATTTTATTGCTTGTGCTATTATAGTTGTACCAATTTTCCCCCCTTACTCCTCTTCACCCAGCACCCCTCCCCTCCCCTTAAGCAATACCCCTATTTTTGTCATGAGTCATGCTTATAAGTTCCTTGGCTACTGCCTTTCCTGTGTTGTACTTTACATCCCCATGGCTATACTGTGACTACCAATTTATACTTCTTAATCCCCTGACCTCTTCACCCATTTCCCCAAACCCCCCTCTCATCTAGTAACCATCAGAACACTCTCGATATCCATGATTATATCTCTGTTCTTGTTTGCTTAGTTTTTTAGAGTCAGTTGTTGATAGGTATGTGTTTATTGCCATTTTATTCATAGTTTTGATCTTTGTTTTCTTAAGTAAGTCCCTTTAACATTTCATATGATAATGGTTTGGTGATGATAAACTCCTTTAGCTTTACTTTGTCTGGGAAGCATTTTATCTGCCCTTCCATTCTAAATGATAGCTTTGCTTGATTAGAGTAATCTAGGTCTTAGGTCCTTGCTTTTCATCACTTTGAATACTTTATGCCAATCCCTTATAGCCTGCACAGTTACTTTTGAGGAATCAGCCGACAGTCTAATGGGCGCCCCTTTGTAGATAATTATCTGCTTTTTTCTTGCTGTTTTTAAGATTCTTTCTTTATCATTAACCTTTGGCATTTTAATTATGATATGTCTTGGTGTGGTCCTCTTTGGGTCCAACTTGTTTAGGACTCTGTGCTTCCTGGACTTGGATGTCTATTTCCTTCACCAAATTAGGGAAGATTTTTGTTTTGTTTTGTTTTGTTTTGTTTTGTTTTTAAATAGATTTCCAATTTCTTGCTCTTTCTCTCCTCCTTCTGGCACCCCTATTCTGTGAATGTTGAAATATTTGAAGTTGCCCTAGAGGCCTCAGACACTACTCTCATTTTGGGTTTGTTTTTTTTTTTTTTGCGGGGGAGAGGTTTCTTTTTTCTTCTTGTTGCTCTGCTTGGCTGTTTTTTGTTTCCTTATTTTCCATATCATTGATTTGATTTTTCGCTTTCATCCACTGTTCTCTTGATTCCCTGTAAATTGTTCATTTCCATTAGTATACCCTTCACTCCTGCCTAGCTCTTTTTTATGCTGTTGAAATAACTCACTGAGTTCCTTGAGCATCCTTATAACCAATGCTTTGAAACCTGCATCTGTAGATTGCTTATATCCATTTTGTTTAGTTCTTTTTCTTAAGTTTTTATTTGTTCTTTCATTTGAGCCATGTTTCTTTGTCTCCTCATTTCGACAGCCTCCCTGTTTTTGTTTCTCTGTATTAAATATTGGTACTATGACTCCCTGTCTTGGTAGCATGGCCTATAGGCTCCAGTGGCACAGCCTTCTTATCAGCCAAGCTGTATACTCGAGGTATGCCCTCTGTATAGGCTGAGTACACCCTCATCTTGTATTTGGGCCTTGTATGCTGTTGGCAGGTCAATGGGAGGGATTTACCCAGGCCAGTCAACTGCAAGAACTGGCTGTGACCACTGATGACCAACCTATGCCCTCCATGGAGGATCAGCTATGCTGGGTCAGGGTGGTAGTTTTCCGACATGGTCTGTAGCTAGCTGTCTACTCTGTGTGCAGGCCAGGCCAGCCCCCATCTGTGTTTTGCCTGGGGCCACCCAGCATGAGCTACAAAGCAATCTGCAGATGGCTGCTCCTTGTGCTGGGCTTGGAGATTCCCAGGCAGAGCCAAATGGATCCCAAACTGGCTGCTGCTCATGCCAGGCCTGGGGCCGCTTCTCTAGAGGTATGGGGGCTTGGGGTGGGTATAAGTTCAGTGGGGCAAAGACCCAGGTAAATGCCAGGTCAGGGCAGAGAGTCTAAACCAGGTCGATGGAGTCTCAGATAGGGCTCCCTCCTGCTGGTCCTGTGGCTCTGTGGGAGATGGGCTCAAACAAGGCACAATGGCCTCTGCCTGCCTTTCTGCCTGGGAGAGAACTGTCTCCCAGCTCTCACCCTGATGCCAGACACTTCAGTCGTTCCCTGTATGCCACTGGTGCCTTTCAAGCTGTGGCCCCAGTAGTACTCCTAGAGCTCAGACGAAGTGAGTCTGACTAAGTTCAGCATGGGCCCTTTAAGAGGAGCTGCCAGGAAGTTCAGCCGTTTTTTTTTACTAACTCCAATCCCACTGGTTTTTACGGCCAGAAATTATGTGGACTTCTGTTCCTGGCACTGGTACCCAGGGCAGGGGGGCCTGGTGTGGGGCTGGGACCCGTTGCTCCAGAGATATCCTCCCTGAATTTTTATCTACCACATGTGGGTGTGGGACCCACCTGCTTCACATTTCCACATCTCCTGCTTTTCTGCGTTGGTGTGGTTTCTTTAGTTTCATAGTTGTGGGACTTCCATTTAACTCAATTTCTGACAGTTCTGAATGATTTTTGGTCAGTAGTGTAGTTGTATTTTTTGATATGGTTTTGCAAGGAGGTTAGCCGTGTTTACCTACACCACCATCTTGACCAGAAGTCTCTTTTCTTTTTCCTGCTCATGCTATGTGTTTGTTTATATGTTAAGAAGGGGCTCTCTTCATGTCACTCGGACTCAGTCTGATATAAAGGCTCTTTCTTGACAAATAAAGGTAGACTTCTTTTTTTTTCATTTTATTTTTTAAATGGTAACTATTCATATATATTGATCTGCTTTTTTACTTTACTGACATCTTTTATTTTAGTAGTTGTTGAAATAAATCTCTTGATTTCCAGATATTGATTTTTATCTGCAAATAATATAATGGTATATGTATGCCTTTCCAGTAATAATGAAAAATAAACTTCATTTTAATATTTTCCCATTTTCTCCACTAATTTACTTTGGCTTTTGCAATTGCAATATAATGTGTAATAATAGTAATGGCATTAAACCATCATTTTTTTGTTTTGTTTTTTTGATCAGCCCTGTGGCTGAGATATGTTTTTATCAATAGGAAGTATACATTTATTATTCCTATCTTGAATGTTTTCAACAAGATTATTTTACCAGGTGTCTTTTTAGTGACTATAGAGTTAATCATGATTTTTTTCTTCCCTGATCTGTTAATGGGAAAAAATAAATTAATAGACTTTCTAATATCAAGCCATCCTTGAATTCCTGGGGTAAATCCCACTGGGTCTTTTAATGTAGCTGGCTTCTATTTGCTGTTATTTAGGAATTTTTAAGCAATAATCATATATGAAATTGGTCTCTAGATATTTTTGTTTTTGTAGTCTTTATATTGATACCATGGTTGTTATTCAATGAAAAAAGTGGAAAGTTTTTCCCTTTTTTAAATTCTAGAACACTTTTATATTACATTAAAATTACCTGCTGTTTTTATAATAATTATCAAGTAAAACCCTCTGAATCTGGTATAATATTGGGCATGGTTCTTCATTTCTGCCATGGAAATGAGTTGTTTAGATTTTTTATCTCTTCCAGGGCAGGTTTTAGTAAGTTATATTTTCCTAGAAATGTATCCACTTCTAAGAGTTGTTTAGTAGTTTATTAATATACAGTTAGAATGTTTCCTTAATTTTTTTTTGTTTTAATTTATTACATTGTAATTAGAAAATGATTTCTGTTTCTAATTTAGTTTTGCTTTTTGGAATTTATGGTTGTGTTCTTTGTAGCCTAATGTCATTTTTCATAAATGTCCTGTGGGCAATTTTACAGAAAGCCTAGTCTCTGTTTACAGTGCATATAATATATATAATTGTGTGCGTGCGTGCGTGTGTGTGTGTTTGTGTGTGTGTGGTGTCCGTGAAGGCCGAAGTTACCTTATTGTATTATAGAGATGTGTTTTTTTGCAGGTTTTTTGGCCTACTGTATCATCTCTACATTGAAAATTAAAAGTCTCATTTACAGTTTTTATTTCTGTAACAATAATATAATTATTACCTCTCCATTTATTTTATCTCCTATAATTTCTGCATTATTAATATTGTTACCCTCCACAGTGATTTTCATTGTGATTTGTACCCTCTGACTTTAGTAGTGTCCCTTTCTTTGTTTTGTCTCATTCATGCCATGCCTTTTGGCCTGAACACCGCCTTGCATTGTCTGGTATACCTTGCCTTTTTGTTTTCAGCATTTCTGAAAAAGTTTATGTGATTGATATACACATACACACACATATGATATTTGGATCACAAAACACAAACTCCATGTTTGTGACCCAAATAGAAAATCTTTTTTGCTTTTTTTCTTTTCCTTGATTTGACTGGCTTTATTATGTTTTTTATTTACATTTAATATTATTTTGTAATAGTGTGAGGTGTACAGCATAGTTTTTAAATAATAATGTACTTTACAGAGCGACCCCCCCAATATTTCCCACCTAGCACCATATAGAGTTAATGCAATCTTATAACAATATTCCATATGTTGTCCTTTACATCCCCGTGACTATTTTGTAGCAACTGATATGCACTTTTTTTTTTTAAGATTTTATTTATTTTAGAGAGAGGAGAGGGGAGGAAGAAAGAGAGGGAGAAAAACATCAAAGTGTGGTTGCCTCTTGCACACTCCCAACAGGGGACTTGGCCCACAACCCAGGCATGTGCCCTATCCTGAGAATTGTACGGGTTTCCCTTTGGTTTGCAGGCCAGCACTCAATCCACTGAGCCACACCAGCCAGGGCCACTACGTACTTCTTAATCCCTTCACGTTTTTCACCGGCCCCCCAACCCCCATCCCCTCTGGCAACCATCAGTCTGTTCTCTGTATCTATGAGTCTGTTCTTCTTTGCTTTTAGTACATGAATTAAAACCATTTAGATCTATCAGTGTGAGAGATAGGTTTGTTTTTTCCTTTTATACTTGAAAAGATTTTTCTTTGTGTGACCTCCTGGCTTTTGCTTTATATGCAGTTCTAATATTCAGAAGGTCTGTACTTTATTTTAGTGGTAACTTGTATTATTATAGCTTTATATTATACCCTTAGTTATCTATTGGTTCTCTACTATGAACAGTGATAAAACTCTAGCATGTTTCACATTCCCTACTTTTCCTACCTCTCAACCACCTGATTTTAGTAAATAATATTTTACATGTTTACCTTTGTGCAGTCAAATGTGCTTATCTGTCACTTGATTTAAATATTTTGACTGGTGCAGGCAAGAGGCAGTCAGCAGATGTCTCTCAGGTCTCCCTGTTCTATTGTCTTCCCATTTTTATTAGTTATATTATTTCTTTATCATCAAGGCACATATCATTTACATTGTGTTCTGTCACACTTTATTCCCACATCTGTTTTAGTCTTAGTTGTGTATCTAAATATATGCAAGGCTCAGTAGGGATTATTTTGTCATGATTTCCTAATCCACCTCTTAGCTGATTGAAATTTGACTAAGAAGAGTTCAATGAAAAACAAATAAATTTATGAGAATAATATTCTTAGTGTTATGTTCAACAGATTCATTTGTAGTCTTTACCTGAATGACAGCTTGGCTTGATCAATAAATAACCTTTGGCTCATACTTTCTTCTTTTGTGAATTTTTCTACTGTATCATGACATTAACTATTGCTGTGGGAAAATCTGTGGCCAGCCCCTGATTATTAATTTTGCTTTCATAAGTAACTTGATTTTTTTCTAAATATTCTTTTTTTATTTTTATAGATCAGTAAGTTTACTAGGATATGTCTTGATATTGACTATTATTAAATGACTTAATTTCCTTGTTAATTTTTCTTTAATAGGTCTGCTGGATTTATCTTGTTATGGAGCTCAGCTAGTTAGGGAGGAAGATTTAGTGAGACAGCTGGTTATTTATAAAAGGCTTTAAAGCAGTCCCCCCAAAAACATGGTTATGTCATTTTTCTTTTAAATAAGCTTTTTTATTGAGGCAAAACATACATTCAGAAAAATGCAAAAATTACAAGTGTACAACTCATTTAACTTTTAGTGAACATACCTGTGTAACCTATACCCAGATCAGGAAATAGAACGTTAGTGACTAACAGTTCTAAAAGCCTCCCTTCGTACTTTCTCCTTACAATCACTGTTACCCTCCTCTGAGGATAACCATTATGTTTGTTTGTTTGTTTGTTTGTTTATTATGACCACACAGTACTCTAATTCTTCTACCGATGGTCACTTAGGTTGTTTTCAACTGTATTTTTTTCAATTGTGGTTAAAAACAATATAAAATTTGCCCTCATAACCATTTTATAATTATACTTACCATTGCAGTTCTGCAGTGTTAAGCATGTTCACATTGTTGTACACCAAATTTCTAGAACTTTTCCATCTTGTGAAACTGAAACTCTATTCCCATTAAACACCATCTACCCTGGTAACCACCGTTCAATTTTCTAGTTTGGCTACTTTAGATACCTCTAAATAGCACTGTGATTAGCATCATAGTGTTATTTGTCTTTTTGTGACAGTTAATTCTACTTAGCATAATGTCCTCAAGGTTCATAAATGTTATAACGTGACAGGATTTCCTTCTTTTCTAAGGTTGAATAATACTCCATTGTGTGTGTGTGTGTGTGCGCGCGCGTGTGTGTGTGCGCGCGCGCGCGCTCGCGCACCACATTTTATCCATTTATTTGTTAATGGATATTTGGGTTGCTTCCACCTCTTGGCTATTTTCAATAATGCTACAATGAGCATGGGTATTCTTTATGTTTTACATATTAACCCCCTGTCAGATACGAAATTTGAAAATATTTTATCCCATTCCATAAGTTGCCTTTTTTACTCTATTATTTCCTTTAATACTCAGTTTTTTAATTGGATGTAGTCTCATTTGTCAATTTTATTTTTTATTCCCTGTGTTTTCGATGTTATATCCAAGAAACCATTACCAAATCCAATGTCATGGAGCTTTTCCTCTGTCATATATTGTTTTATAGTTTTAGGTCTTTCATTTATTTTGAGTTAATTTTCCTATATAATGTAAGGCAAGGGTCCAGCTTCATTCTTTTGAATGTGATACCCAGTTTTCTCAGCACCATTTGTTAAAGAGAGTATTCCTTCCCCATTGGGTGGCCTTGGCACCCTTGTCAAAGATTATTTGACCACATATGTAAGGATTTAAGGATAACCATTATTCTGACTTCCTGCTTCTATACTTTGTGTTAAGTGCAGTCATAGATATGTTCTCCCTTGTGTCTGGTTTCTTGCACACTGCATTAACACTGTAAAATAATCATTTGTTTTGTGTAACCAGAGTTCTGTTTTCATTGGTATGTGATAATCTGTCAATGAATATATCACGATGATTCATCCATTCTTCTGTTAATGACTTAAATAGTTTCCAATTTGGGTTCTTATGGGATATACATATTTTTTTGTCCATATGATATATATATTATGTGTACATTTCTGTTGGGTATATATATATAGGAGTATAATTATTGGGTCTTAGGTAGTAGTGTACACGTGTTCAGTTTAGTAGAGATTACCGAAACATTTTTCCATAGTGGTCATATCAACTTATATTCCTGCCAGCAGTGAATCAAAGTTGTTCTGCATTTTTTCCAACACTCAGTATTGGTCATTTTAGCCATGCTGGTGATTTTACTGTACTATCCCATTTTATGTGTGTGTCAGAGGGAGAGTGAGAAAACCAAAATACCACTGTGATTTTGTATGGAGAAAGTCTGTTCGCTATATCAAGAAGACTGACTTCCTGATTTACCTCATCTTGATTGGTTTAGGTCCAGCCTAAACATGTGAAGGAAGCTTTCAGGTTATTGAACAAATCGATCATCCGTGTAGAAACACCTGATGTCAACCTAGATCAGGATGAAGAAGCTCAAATGGAGGTAGATGGGACCCCGGATGGCATCAATGGTGAGATGCTTGTTTATGACTGTTCTAGAATTAGAGACCAGAATGTTCCCTGAGATGTCATGGTGAAAGTATATTTGTTGAACATGGATACTGAATTATAATTAACCGTTTACAAGTTAAAATTCTCTTAAATAATTGACATAAAGTATATATGCTTAAAAGACAAAATAGACCAAAATGGTGATAGTGGACTTAATTCCCAGCCTTATTTGTATTGTTATTTTGTTTTTGACTTAAAAACATTTTCTCTAGCCCTGGCTGGTGTAGCTCAGTGGATTGAGCGCTGGCCTGCAAGTCAAAGGGCCACTGGTTCAGTTCCCAGACAGGGCACATGCCTGGGTTGCAGGCCAGGTCCCCAGTAGGGGGTGCACAAGAGGCAACCACACATTGATGTTTCTCTCCCTCTCCTTCTCCCTCCCTCCCCTCTCTCTATAAAATAAATAAATAAAATCTTTAAAAAAAAAACAAAAACATTTTCTCTTGTACATTAAAACAAAAAATTATCAGAATTTAAAATTTTGCATATAGTATTGAAAATGTACTTTTAGATCATGAAATCTTTATATCTCTTATCCTTCCCATTTCTTCCAAATTAGTTTGTCATCACTAAGAGCACTTACAAATTTGCTTTTATGCTTGTTTTGAAATTAGTATTAAACTATAAGTAGTATATTTATAAACATTTGATAGGGAAGTTTTGAAGAACAGAAAGAAAATTCAGATGGTTGATGTTTCACTTAGGTCATGCTGACAGCCCTGCTCCTGTGAATGGAATTAACAGCCACAGTGAAGACACAAACCAAGAATCTGTTCCGAAAGCCTCCCTAAGGCTGGGCTTCTCCGAATACTGCCGAATTTCCAACCTTATTGTGCTCCACCTCAGAAAGATGGAAGAAGGTGAGGCTGTACCTGGTGTTGCTCACGTGCTCATTCACATAAGCTCTAGTCACATAAAGCACTCTCATCACTAAAAACTGTATTTTGTCCGAGGAGATGATAAATTGTTAAACAAGCTTTCTTTGGCACACAAAATCTGCAAGGTGTCAGCATATCTGCCAGCCTGGACGTTTCCCCACAGGTTCATGGTCAGACTGAGGTTTATGGATTACACTTATTAATGTCCTTGGCCAATTGTAATAGTTTTAAAGCAGAATTTGGGATTTGATCATATGTAGAGGCACTTTATGATGTTTTTACAGATGTAAAATCACTATTCCTTATAATAGCTTTATTTAAAATGTATGAACTCCTCAGTTATGTTTTATAGGCGAGTAATTGAACTCAGAAGACTATATCAGCACAAGTACATTCCAGACTAGAAATACAGTAAAACCCTCATTTCTCTACAGGTGAACTGTGATATCTGGGCACTAGTACATTTCCTACCCTTAGCTGCTTTACCATGCTGTTCCAAGTTATAACAACCTATAGTTAGACATAAGGTAGGACGAAAAATAATGAAATCAAGGAGTCAAGCTTAAACTTTAACGTGGTGTTTAACCATCAGGTAATTCTTATTTAAAAATTCCAATATGCTGGCTTTCACACAGCTTCTGTCATCATAGTATCCTAACTGGGATGGAATAAAAGACTGTCTGAGCTTCTTGAAGATTTAAGCCCTGCAGTTTCTGCTCTCTTTCTCCTGATAACTGTGGACCAATGGGAGGGAAGAGAGAAGAATAAAGAAGCCACTAGGACAGACAGGTTTTAGCCACACTCCCTACTCAAATAAAAAGATTTGGGAGCTCACATGCTCTTGTGTTCACATGATACTTCATTATTCTGTTTCTCTCTCACACAACTAAGTTTTAAACATAGCAGACTATTGAGGGGGCAAAGATATGATTAGCACTGAGACACTATCTGCATTCCATAGACAAATTCTACTAGGTCTTCTTCCTTTCTTTAAAAAAGAAAAAAAGATGCTGTTCACCCAGTCAAATAAGTTATTGTCAATATTCAGGTAGACAGCATGAGGATCACAACTTTAAACCAAGGTCACTCACCAAGAACATTTGAACAAACCACTCAGGTTTCAGTACAGCAGGTCCTCAAATAATGTCATTTAGTTATCGCACTGATGAGGTGCCATAGGAACTTAACTCTTGTTTATATCATTTTGCCTATGGTGAAACCAAAATAAAAATTGGTTTTGTTACACATCATTTTGCTTAAAATTGCAGAACCAATCGACAATGTTAAATGAGAACTTACTGTACAGCCTTAATAAAACTCAATAGCCAACTCAAAGTACTTTTATTTACTTTTTTTAGTATATCTTATTGATTATGCTATTATAATTGTCCCATTTTTTTCTCTCCTTTATTCCCTTCCACTCGGTATCCCCTCCTTCCCTCCAGCATTCCCCTCCCTTAGTTCATGTCCATGGTTTGTGCATATAAGTTCTTTGGCTTCTTCATTTCCTATACTATTTTTAACCTCCCCCTGTCTATTTTGTACCTACCATTTATGCTTCTTAATTCCTGTATCTTTTCCTCCATTCTCCCCTCTCCCCCTCCCCACCGATATCTTTTCATTCTGTATGAATAGACCTTACTGGAATAAATTGTTAATTTTTCATTTTGAGTGAATTCCCGGGGTTTTTACTTCTCAGTTGACCTCAATTCCATAAAGCCTTCCTTTTTCCAAAAAGGAAAAGTTATATTTAAGAAGTTTTGCTTGCTGTTGTTTCATTCCTAATTTATGTCTTCAGTTGCTTTTGGCAAACATTCTTACAGCTAATGACGCATAAGAAGGTGAAGGAACACCTTATACTCTGAAATCTTAGTAGCTTTAGGAAACTTGTTTCTTACAATCTCTATTTAATTTGATTTTTCCCTTCAGGATAAAGTCAGGTGTGCTTTAATACAAGTAATATTACAGGTTATTTCAGGTTTCTGATGGAACATTGCAAATCTTATTTCAGCAGATGTACTTTCTGACTGGTTGATGGTTATCTAATCTGTACACATCTTGTTGTATGTGCACACCCCAAGGATTGACAGTGCAATTTGCTAGAATGATAATTTAATCCTTTTAAAATGTATTTCTTGTTGCAGAAGAAGATGAGTCGGCATTAAAGAGGAGTGAGCTTGTTAACTGGTACTTGAAGGAAATTGAATCAGAAATAGATTCTGAAGAGGAACTTATAAATAAAAAGAGAATCATAGAGAAAGTCATTTATCGACTCACCCATTATGTATGTACAGAACTTTGATGCTTGGGTATTAATGGGGGAGGGAACTCATGCCTTATTTATGTGTAGGTTCATTAGATGTTCATTTATTTTGAATCATTGGGTTCTAGTCAGAATTATGAATTGTAAAAGAGTTAACAAGTATTGACTTATTTCCTCTACGAAAACAAGCAGAATATAAGTTATATCTGGGAACGGGTATTTAGGGTCTTATTTGAGTATTTTTAATCTTTGTTTTCCATTCCCATTATCATAAACCTTCAAGCTTTGGCCACTATTACCTATTTTTTTACATTTCATCTTCTTCACATTCTTACCTTCATTACCCAGCTTACATTCTAATAGTCACTCTTACACATTTTTTCTATTTTTCCCCCAAGCCACACTGTATCCAGCTTTATTAAAGATACTTTTCATCAACAGTCATGGTGTTTCAGGCAGGACATGGGCAAACAATTGTTAACCACATACAACTTTCGAACTCCCTCCTTCTATAGACTACCAAAATCAGAAAGCCACTAAAAAATCCAATGGAATCTTCATCTGATTCTCTGAGCACCGAAAGTTTAGAGTGAGAGTTAACATGTCAAAATCATGCTTCGTGTTTCCTCACCATGCTTGTTGCCTGGCAGTATATTCTTTATTTAGGTGTTTAGTTTGTCTCTGTCTTTAGAATGCGAGCACCATGAGAGCAGGGACTTCTTGTTAACCATTGTATCCTCAGGCTCTACAGTGTTGCCTGGCACGTAGAACAGTCAAATATTTGTTGAATTATTGAATTTTTCTGTTCAACTGTCCTGCAATTCACTTCAATTCAATTCACTTCAGTGCTCACTATATAAATATTATAGGCATCACGAATGAGGATTGTCTTATCTGAAAAACTGTTTACCTGTGAGAGCAGATGCAAATGAGCATATGATTTTGACAGGAGGTAGGGGATAAGAACAGCTACTCAGGTCAGAATTTAATAAATAATATATATGAAAATAAACCTGAACCAGGGTGGCACATGCTCAGAATTGTCGTTCTAGTACCGGGCAGTTCGTTTGCACCAGGCCAGCCCTTTTCTCCCTAGTGCCCCCTGGAATCAGTGTAAGATAAAATGACCCATGCAAGAAATCCACACAGGGGCACGTTGTGAAATTAACTGATCTAAATTGGTAGTTTGCCTCACTGCCTGAGCGAATTCACTAGAAAAGACTAGAGAACTTGTACTATGCTGATTAAATGTTCTTTCTGTGAGGGTGTATTAGTACAAAGAGTGCTTGAAAGTGTCTAGTCCCTCTTAATAGCATTAGTGCTCATCCAGTGGGACTTTACCACCTTCTCATCTGGGATATATTAGATTGATGTATATGTATATCATAGGTTGAAATTTGTCATTAGTATTTTTAAGCCATAGGCATATTCTTTTCTTTTTTTAATTTTTATTTATTTATTAGAGAGAGGGGAAGGGAGGAAGAAAGAGAGAGAGAGAAAGAGACATCGATGTGCAAGAGATACAGCCTCTCGCACGCCCCCAGCTGAGGACCTGGCCTGTAATCCAGGCATGTGCCCTGACTGGGAATCGAACTGGTGACCTTTTGGTTCAAAGGCCGACACTCAGTCCACTGAGCTACCCTAGCCAGAGCCATGTTCTTTTCTTTCTTTCTTTTTTTTCTTTTCCTCATAGATCAGAGTGAAAATTTTTCATGTTATCTTCAGCTTCTACTTTAACTGAATTATGAATGGGTGGTATATGAAAGAGTTCAGTGACCATTAATTAAAATTAGCAAAATACTAATTGAAACTAAATACTTTATATTAGAGTGATAAACGTATTTATCAGAGGATTTTACCCAGTTTCATAATCTTAAAATTCATACATGATGTCTTGACTTTTTTGAAATTATATTTACAAGTATTTGATGTAATACACCAGGAAACCTCATTAAAATCACAGTATCTGTTGAGCTTATAATATCTTTTAATTTTTCAAAGAAGGCTTATGGTATGAAAAGGTCTAAATCCTGATGGGAATGGGATGGGGACTAGCAGAACTTTAATAACAATTTTAAGTTACAGTCCTTTGTCCAGGAATTTCTGGAGGGGATATGAAAGAAAATGCTAGTAGCAAACATTCAGAAGGGTCAAGTGCTGTGTACCTGGGCATTTTTATAATAACGCTGGGGACCTGAGGACAAATGTTTGTGTTTCACAGGATCATGTTCTAATTGAGCTCACTCAAGCTGGATTGAAAGGTTCCACAGAAGGAAGTGAGAGCTATGAAGAAGATCCCTACTTGGTAGTTAACCCTAATTACTTGCTTGAAGATTGAGATACTGAAAGCAACTAACCAAAGAAACTGTGGGCCCCTACCTCGTGGCCTGGGGTCTGCATGGAGCTCTCCTAGCAAGAGAAGTGTTTCTGGAAGCGCTGCTTCGAGATTTATTTTTGCTTAGTAAGAACCAAATTGATGATCCTGTGTGTCACATTCCTGTCATACACTTCTGTGCCAGCATAGGCTTTAGCACTTTGTTTAGTGTGCTTATCTAAATGAAGTTAGAACCCAATAATGTGTGGTTTCTGTGACTAAGACCTTTGCTTTTATGTGTAAGAAAAAGGTCTGTTCTTTTTATGGTATGTAGTATTTTATTGGAGAAATAACTTTTTCAATTGCTAACCACTACTTTTTTTCATCAAAATAAAATAACCTGTTTTACATGTGTCTCTTGAATTTATTTGTACTCTAATTATTGTTTCCATATACTTGTGACTATGAGTCTTTCACTTTTTAATTTTATATTTGTTTCAGGTGTACAGCATAGTGGTTAAACAGCTAAATAATTTACAAAATGATCCCACTGCTAACTCTAGTACCCACCTGGCACCACATGTATAATTATTATAATATTTGACTATATTCCCTATGCTGTATTATACATCCCCACGATGAGTCTTTCACATTTTGCTTAATCTGAAGCAAGGGATTGTAAGGATGGCATTATGGTAAACCTTCAGGATCACATTCCTGTGAGGAGGAGTACCTATTAGAATTAGTGCGGAGGCTATGGGAGTGTTGGAGAAGACTTTCTAAGATTAATTCCAGTTTGTTTTTTAATAGTTTATTTTCTTAGTTTATTTCATTTTTCCATTACTCATTAATAGTTTAACTTCTCTGTCCTAAGAGTTATCTTCTAACTGCTTTCTTAAAAGAAACATCATTTTCTATATTATAAACTATTTCTAAATTTTATGACTTTTATCCAGGTAAAAGTCGTTACTGTTTATGATACTAATTTCCTGAAGCTTAGTTATGATCAGTATTCTGATGATATAGCACTTCCTCTTGTTGCAGCTCTTAACAGATGTCATTCTTGGCCTGCAGGGCCAGTTAGTAAATGTTTGTATGCGGTATGTGAGTTCACTGTAGTAACTTCACTGTCCACTGGTTTAAAAACGATAGGGTGACGGGCACTGGAAAGGGGTAGAGAAGTCGCACCATTAGCAGATGCAGGGTCATAAGCTTCTTCAAAAGTATGTTCCTAATTAATGAGGGTATAAGAGGCTGTTGGGATTGAGGAAATCTGGGGGAGCAGGATCTCAAGACTTCCTATTGAGGCAGTTAGGAGATGCTAGTATAAAAAAATGGACAAATATCAGGCAGGACATTCAATAACAGGTGTCAGGGAGAACATTCAAGGGAAAAGCTAGGCGACAGCAAGATCCCCTTCCTATAGTAACTCCCAGCTTGATAAAATGGGGTCAGGAGGTCCTGAAAGAATAGAAACAAACTGACAGGAATTTGAACTTTCATTTCCAGGACACTTGGAAAAGGAAATTTGTAAATATAGCCATAGGAGCACCTAAATATAAAGCAAATACAGACCTAAGTGGAGAGCCATAGCAATACAATAATAGTAAGAGACTTTAATAAGCCCCCTTCATTTTCATCGATAGATGACTATTCTGTCATCCAGACAGAATATCAATAAGAAAACATTGATCTTAAACGATGTTAGACTAGATGGACTTAAACAGACATATACAGGACGTCCCATCTAAAAGCAACAGAACACACATTACTTCTCAAGCACACATGGAATATTTTCCAGGACAGTTCATATGTTAGGCCACAAGTCTGGTAAATTTGAAAAGATTGAAATCATATTAAGCATATTTTCTCATCATAAGAAACAAAATTATAAGAAAGCGAGAAAATTCAGTATGTGTAGATTAAACATGATACTGAATGGATCAAAGAAAAAAATCAAAAGAAACTTTAAAATATCTCAAGACAAATGAAAATGGAAATACAACATACCAAAACTTAAGGGATACTGCAAAAGCAGTTCTAAGAGGGGAGTGCATAAGCATAAATTTCTACATCAAGAAACAAGAAAGATCTCAACCCAATTTTACATACATCACAAGAACTAAAAAAAGAACAAACAAAGCCCCAAAGCTAGTTTAAGAAAGGGAAAAACAAAGATCGGAGTGGAAATAAATAGCAATGTAAAAGACAATAGAAAAGATCAATGAAACTAAGCTAGATTCCCCATCCCCCAGGAAATAAAATTGACAAACCTTTAGCTAGATTCACTAAGAAAAAAGAGAGGACTCAAAATCAGAAAGGAAAGAGGAGATATTACAACTAATAAAAATACAAAGGATCATAAGACATCAGTATGAACAATTATATATACCAACAAATTTGACAGCCTAGAAGAAATGGATAAAGTCTTAGAGACATATGTTACCAAGACTTAATCATGAAGAAAAGGAAAATCTGAACAGACCAAATACTAGGAGATTGAATCAATAATCACAAACCTCTCAAACAAAAGTCCAGGACCAGATGGTTTAAATGGTGAATTCTACCAAACATTTAAAGACTTGATACCAATCTTTCTCAAACTTTTTAAAAATAGAAGAGGAGGGAACATTTCCAGACTCAGTTTATCAGTTCATTATTACCCTTATACCAAAACTAGAGAAGCTTGCCACCAGAAAATAAAATTATAGGCCGTTATCCCTGAGAACAGATGCAAAAGTCCTCAATAGATTATTAGCAAACTGAATTCAAGAATACATTAAAAGCGTCATACACCGTGATCAAACGGGATTTATTGCAGGGATGCCAGATGGTTTGATGTCCGTCCACAAATCAACAATTGTGATGCTCCACAGTAACAAATTGAAGGACAGCTTATGAGCCAGAGATTCCACTTCCGGGTATATATCCAAAGAAACCCAAAACACTAATTTGAAAGAATATGTGCACCACTATGTTCACTGCAGTGCTATTTACAAGAGCCAAGATGTGGAAGCAATCCAAGTGCCCATGAATAGACAAGTGGGTAAAAAAGCTGTGGTACATATATGCAATGAAATATTACTTAGGCATAAAAAAGAATTAAATTTTTACCCTTTGTGACAGCATGGATAGACCTAGAGGGTATTATGCTAAGTGAAATAAGTCAGAGAAAGTCAAATACCATTATATGTGGAATCTAAAAAGCAAAAGAACAGACAAAAATAGAAACAGACTCATAGATAACAGAGATCAGACTGACTGATAGTTGCCAGAAGGGAGGGAGTGAGGGATTAGGTGAAAAGGGTGAAGGGATTAAGAAGTACAAATTTGAAGTCACAACATAGTCATGGGGATGTAAAGTACGGCATAGGGAATACAGTCGATGATATTGTAATAACTACAGATGGTGCCAGGTGGGTACTTGAAATATCAGGGGGACCACTTTGTAAAGTCTATGAATGTCTAACCACTATGCTGTACATGTAAAACTAATACAAAATAATATTGGATATAAACTGTAATTGAAAAAGAAAAAAATGAAGGATAAAAATCATATGATCATTTCAATAGATGCAGAAAAGAGCATTTGACAAAATTCAATATTGATTTATAGTTAAAAAAAAAGAAAAACCTCTCAAGAAAGTGTGTATAGAAGGAAAGTACCTCAACATAACAAAGACCATACAGTTATGCATCATTTATTAACTGGAATATGTTTTAAGAAATGCATCGTTAGGCAATTTTGTTGTTATGCAAACATCACAGAGTGGCACACAAACCTTGATGGTATAGCCCACTACAGACCTAGGCTACATGGTCTAGCCTATTGCTCCTAGGCTACAAACCTGTAAAGCATGTCATTGTACTGAATAATGTAGGCAATTGTATACCATGGTAAGTATTTTGTATCTAAACATATAAAAGATGTGGTAAAAATACACTAAAAAATGCAAAAAACAAAATGGTACACTTGTAGAGGGTGTTTACCACAGATGGAGCCTGCAGGACTGGAAATTGCTCTAAGTCAGTGAGCGAGTGTTGAGTGAATGTGAAGGCCTAGGATATGACTGCACAGTACAGCAGACTTTATAAACATTGTACGTTAGGCTACACTAAATTGAAAATATTTGTTCAATAATAAATGAACCTTAACTTACTGTAACTTTTACTTTTATAAAGTTAACTTTTAAAAACTCTTCAACTTTTGTAATAATAGCTTAAAACACAAACATGTACAGCTATACAATGTTTTCTTTTTTATTTTCTTATTCTGTAATCTTTCTACTTAAATTTTTTAATTTTTAAAAATTTTTGTTAAAAACTAAGACACAAATACACATTAGCCGAGGCCTACACAGGGTCGGGATCATCAATATCACTGTCTTCACCTCCAAATCTTGTCCCACTGGAAGGTCTCCAGGGGCAGTAATAGGCATGGAGCTGTCATCTCCTGTGAAAACCTTTCTTCTGGAACACCTCCTGAAGGACCTACCTGAGGCTGTTCTTCAGGAGGTGTCACTCTTTTCACAAATATGTCCATGGTGGTTTGCTTGGTTTGTCTCTCTCTCTTTTTTTTAATCATAGATTTGCTTATAGGCAGATAATGTACCATTGACATTCCTCTCTAGTAATGAAAACTTTCAGTGTTGGGGTCCATATTTTGAAACTTTTTAAGGAGCTTGTTGGGGGTCTGAAAAAGCTGCTAAACAATTCACTATGAATGTTCTTGGGGGTTCTTTTTCTTCCTCTGCAGTTTCCTTTTCTCTTGACTCTTCTGCAGCTATGCATTCCTGTTCCAGTTTCAACAATTCCTCATTAGTCCATTCCTCAAGGAACCACCTCTAGGAGCTCTTCAGTGTCATTCTCATCCACACCCACAGTAGACTTGTTTGTCATCTCGGTCACAACCTTGATTTTTGCAACCTCCTCATCCTGGCTAATCCTTTGAAGTCATGGACAAACCCTTTGAATGTCTTCTTCTAGATGTCTTCTTCCAGATGTCTTCTTCCATACACTTTCTGATGACATCACCAAGCCCAAGCAAGGTTCTTGATGCAGCCACCAATGTAATCGTTCCAGAATTGCATGAGTGTTTTCTTGGTGTCTTCTTCCATTGCAGCACTAGCTTAGGCAAAGGTAACCTCAGGCAGTGGTCCTTAAAAGCTTCTATAACACCTTGACCCACTGATTGGATCAGAGATGTGCTGTTTGGAGGGAGAAACACCACTTTGATGTTGGGGTGCAAATCACCAATAAAAAGATGTCTAGGAAGATTATCAACAATAAGCAAAATATTGAAAGATATATTATTCTCTAAACACCACTACTCTATTTTTCTGGTGTAGCAATTCAAGAAGGCATCTTGGAAGAGGATTTGGATCATCCATGATTTCTTTTTGCTCCGGTAGTACACTGGCCGTGTGTGCTTATGGCTTTGCTTAAAGGACCTGGGGTTTTCACTGTGCAAGATCCAAAACGGTTTCACTTTTCAGCCTGCGACATTGCCCTCAACCAACACTGTTATCCTTTCCTTAAAAGTCTTGAAACCTGGTATAGAGGCGGCCTCCAAGTGGATGAAAGTCATTTCAGGTATTTGTTTCCAGAATAGGAAAAATTTCATCCATAGTGAATATTTGCTCTAACAAGTAATTTTCCTCCACAGTTAGCTTATTTCATGTTTCCAAAAATTCTTCAGCTGTCTTCACAACAGCACTTGCAAACCTCCTACTCACTTTCACATTATGTAATGAATTATGACTCTTGAATCATTTGCCAATATCTAGCAGTGAATTCAACATCATGGTTAGGTTCAGCCTTTTCTTTCAACACTGCAAACAAATTTTTGCTTTGGCCGTGATCATCATGGTGCTGAGAGGGATACATTTCTATGTCTTGTCTTTAATTCAGGTCATTAGAAATTTCTCCATGTGTAACAGAGGAACTATTTGTTAATATTTTCTAAAATATTTATTAGTCCAATTTTCTTCAGTGAAGAAGATCCTTTAACAGGTGGTGTCTCTTTGTTTTTGTTCTTCAAGATTGTAGCTTATGGTGGAATGGGACATGCCTGACTGGCGAGCAGTAGCCATCACTGATTTCCCCCCTTGTAGTCCTTAATCACTTCTCATTTTGTTTCCGTGTCAATCACTCACTGCGGCATCATTAGCTGTGGATTTTGTATCCTTAGGGGCCATAATGAACAAAACAACACAGCATTAAGTTAAGCACAAAGGAAAATGATGCCATCAAGAGACACAGTAAACACGAGACATGAGAGGCTGCTGCTAGAATAACATGGCATCCTGGTTTTTTAATAGGTAGAAAGAGAACGCTCTAACCTAATGATAAAAAGAAGACCAACGGATATGTAAAAAGGTGCTCAGTGTCACCTGTTATAATGGAAATGGAAATCAAAACCACAATGAAATACCATCCCACACCTGTTAGGATGGCTATTATCAGTAAGACAAGAAATAACAAGGGTTGGAGAGGACGTGGAGGAAAGGGAAGCCTCACATGCTGTTGGTGGGATGTAAATTGGTGCAACCAGTATGAAAAAACAGCATGGAGTTTCCTCAAAAAATTAATAAGAACTACCATGTGACCCAGCAATCTCTCTTCTGGATACCATCTGAAAATTTTGAAAACACCTCTTCATAAAGATATATGTACTTCTTTGTTTATTTTTTTAAAGATTTTATCTATTTTTTAGAGAGAGGGGAAGGGAGGGAGAAAGAGAGGGAAAGAAACATTGATGTCAGAGAGAAACTTCAATCAGTTGCCTCTCAACCAGGGACTAAACCTGCAACCCAGGCATGTGCCCTGACCAGGAATCAAACCGCAACTGTTTGTTTTGCAGAATAACACCCAACCGCCTGGGTCACGCTGGTTGAGGCTGTACTCCTGTGTGTACTGCAGTATTATTCATAATAGCCAAGGCATGAAAACAACTGAAGTCTCCTTCACTGGACAATTGAATACAGATATGGGACATACATTCAGTGGGATATTACTTAGTCATAAAAAAGGTGAAATATTGTCATTTGTGACCACATGGGTGGCTCTTGGGAGTATTATGCTAAGTGGAATAAGTCAGATGGAAAAGGACAAGAACCGCTTGATTTCACCTATATGTGGGATATAACACAAAAAAACAACCAACTCATTGATACAGACAACAAATTGGCAGTTACCAGATTTGAAGCTGTCAGGGCCCTCATGAAAATCCCAGTAAGTGAAATAAAACTATTCCTACTAAAAAACAAAACAGAAAAAGAGTGAGCGTGTGAGTATACAGCAAGAAAATTCCAGGAAAAAGAATGAAAGGAGAGGTCATGTCCTATCATAAAATGAAAAGTACTACACAGGTAAAGAAATTTAAATGGTGTGGTATTGTCACAGAAATGGATAGTTAAGCAGTAGAAAGTCCTGTCGATATAGATTTTTTTCTGATAAGGTGGCATTTGAATAGTAGAAGAATGGCCTATTCAATAACATGTTAGAAATTGATAAGCCATGCCACACAACATACATAAAGTTAAAATTCAAGATGGACTAAAGATCTAAAGATTAAAAACAGGTTTGACATGAAACTTTTAAACTATGTTACCAGGTATGTACTTTAAAAGACACCATAAGCCATTAGAAG
This sequence comes from Mormoops blainvillei, assembly GCA_004026545.1. NCBI lineage: Eukaryota > Metazoa > Chordata > Mammalia > Chiroptera > Mormoopidae > Mormoops > Mormoops blainvillei. The sequence continues at coordinate 44,707 of PVJD01003803.1, read as the reverse complement.
ACTGGGGGAAATTTTTTTCTATCATGGTTTAATACATGATATCCAAACTCTTAAAAGCTTCCATTTCAGTAATAAGTTAAAACAATAAAAATGTACAAAGGATATGAACATAAACCTCAGACGGAAAACAAGAGGCTAATTAACATGAAAGCTACCCCTCTAAGCAGAAAAATGAGAAATCAATAAGGAGATAATATTTTTATTCTTTCAAGTGTCAAAAATGTGAAGTTTTATAACAGGTGTTAGCAAAACAGAGAGATTTAAGCACACTTCTAATTGTATGTAGAATTTAAATTTGAAGAAACCTGTTTTGGAAGACTCTTTGGAGTTCAATCAGAATTCTAAATCTGTATGTCATTGGGTCAACAATTTAATTTCTAAGAATCTATGTTAAAGAAATAGTTATACATGTGGACAAGGATGTGTCATGTATAGATATAGATATTCATTTGCAACTAATTAAAATTGAATTGGCACCACTGTTCAATATGCAAGAGGTTAAATTATGGTACCTCCTTACCGTGGAATGAATGTTATGCATTGCTAAAAGGAGGTGGGTCTACCATGGACATGAATAATGGTGGGGTGATTGCCTGAGGGAGTGGGAGGTGCCTGGTGGAGGGGGGCACAGGGGTGAAAATGAGGACACCTGTAATAGCATAATTAATAAAATATAATTTAAAAAAGAGGTGGGTCTATATATTCTGATACAGACAAGGCTCCAACAGCTATTAAGTGAAAAGAAGAAAGCTGAGGAGGAATACCTAAATCATAATCCCATGTAGGTTAAATTTTATTATACATTTAAAATGTTGTATACCTACATATGCTTGCACTGTGTACATGCAATAACAACTGTCATTGAGTTACACTGTTCTAAACGTGCTAAAGAGTGACCTTATTTCATTCTCACTACCTACCTTCTTCCATTCCACAGATGAAGAAACAGGCACAGAAAAATTGAGTAACTTTCCCCAGATGCGACTTCATCCCAGGCATTCCAACTTCCAAATTACAGTTAAGCTACACAGGGAAAGAAAACCAGAAGGAAGCAATGTTGAAAGTGCTTACACTACGGAAGGGAGGGGAGTGAGGGAAGGAGAATTATAGGTATTTCATGTTTCTATATTGTTTGATTCTTTTACAAAATGTGTTCATTATTTACCTATATATTTTTAAAGGGGAAAAATATTTGGCGAGGGACTCGCTTTTGTTCTGGAAACAAATTTTTCAATAATTTGTAAGACAAAAATATGGAGAACTTTTTCCTTCTGCTTAAATTGTGTGAGACGTTTGTGGTTTTGCTATCTCTTCTGGTCTTTAAATTTTTTGATACTGCATTGATGAACTACGTACTGACTTCATTAGCATGTTAATGAATCCCAGTTAAATATTAAGAGTTAAAAATCGCTTAGTATTTTACAACCTCAGCTGCAGTTATAAAGTAAGGATTCCACATTTCCTCCTAACAGGTCCTCAGAAATGGAGCTGACTTGGAATTTGGTCTTTATTGTTTTTCTAAGTTTTTCATGCTGGGGGTTAGACTGGGAACTTGATAGAAATTTCATTTTAACTGCTGGCCCTCTAACGAATGACTTGCTGCACAACCTGAGCGGTCCGCTGGGAAACCAGGACGCTAATAATTCGGCGGCAGGGGACAAAGACATTTACGTGTGTCGCGAGCCACTGCCAGCTTTCCTGCCAGAGTACTTCAGCAGTATTCATGCCAGTAAGATCACCCATTATAAAGTGTTTCTGTCATGGGCGCAACTTCTCCCAGCAGGGACCTCCAAGCACCCAGACGAGAAAGCAGTGCAGTGCTACCGGCGGCTCCTCGAGGCTGTCCGGGCCGCGCAGCTCCAGCCCCTGGTCACCCTGCACGCCCGCACCCTCCCCGCCGGTGTCCTCCGGAGAAGCGACGTCTTCGCTGACACCTTCGCAGACTATGCCACGTTCGCCTTTCACTCCTTTGGGGACTTAGCTGAAACCTGGTTCACTTTTAGTGACTTGGAAGAGGCGATAACGGAACTCTCCCAGCCGACATCAAGAGCTTCACGTCTCCAGACCCTCACTGACGCCCACAGAAAAGCATATGAGATTTACCACGGAAAATATGCTGCTCCGGGTGAGTACAGGCGACTGATGGCTGACACCCCAGAGGCCTTTATCAGCCCCCTGCCCCGATCCTCCTTAAAGCGGCACTCAGCTTCCCTTCCCACTCATCGTCGATAGAGAAATTAATACTGTAGCGAAGATCTCCCACTGGAGATAGGTGGGGGTTGTACTGCATAGTGCCCAACACTCGCTTTAAAAGGTTACCTTCCAAGCCTGCGCCGTCACCCGGTGTCTTCCTGTCACCCTTCCTTCTCCAGTCCTGCCGCCCCAACTCGTCCAAGGTGGCAAGATCGCCCGTCCTACCTCAGCCTTCCCCTTTCCCTAGGAAAAGCAACTACACATTGTAGTTGAAGCTTGCTTTCCAGAAGGGGAGACAGACACAAAAGTAAAATAATGACATACCGATGGGGTGAAAAGAGCATCTTTTCAATTGTGCATATCCCTTCTTCACAGTTAACTTGAGGTTCTGATTCAGCAGATCGGGGCAGGACCAGGACATTTGTGATTTTAATAAATTCTCTAGGTGATTCTGAGGTACTCTAATTTTGAGAACCAATTTTGGATCATACATACTTTCTTGTTTTTATTATATACACGTAGTATATAATATGTGCATAGCTGTATATTCTACTTTATGAGTATATTCTCATTTTCTTAAAAACTCTTTGAAAGCATGATTTTCCATGGACTCATAGGTTCCCATAATATGACTGGATCATAAAGTTTAAAACATTGCTCTCATTTTAATATGTTTATTTAATTTTTATTATTACAAATTATAAACATGTATATATATAAATGTTTGCCTAACTTCTGACAAGTTCTTTCTGATAGATTCTTAGAATTGAAATTACTGGATAAAGAGATGTGTATTCTTTAAGACTTTAAAGCACATTGCTAAATTATTTTCCAGGAAAGTTGTAATAATTTATATCAACAGTTACAAAATTTTTCCTCTGACCCCACTCAGCCTGTTTTGTCATTGGTAATTTGACAGCTAAAAACTATTATCTCCTTATATTCTTTATTTGCATGTATTTGATTATAGAGAAGTTAAACGTATTTTCTCTATGTGAAAAATGAAAGGCGTGTGAGTATAAAGGGGCCGTGTTCAGGCAGGGTTGTGAGGAAGGCAGTGCTCAGGCCAGCCTTTGAGCAGTGAAGGAGGGATCCAGCCTTGAGATCCGGAGAAGCGGGTTCCAGGTCCCGGGGGAGTGTGAAGCCTCCGCAGATGCAACAACGAAGAGTCAGCTGTCAGTTCCCTGAACTGGGAACGGAGGGTGGCAGGTGAGGAGATGCTGGATTTCAAAGTGGATTCTTCGGAAAGTGTAACTTGGGGTGTGGGAGCAAATAAATGTTTGTTGACTATAATTCTGCTGAAGAAGCTCGGAGTAAAGTGAACTTCGGAAGAAGGCAAGACTGAACTTGGATCATCTCAAATAAAGAAACATCTATAGTATTTTGAGTCAGATACCACAGAATTACTTAAATTATAAAACTATATATACATGTTTATTAAAATGTTTGCATATTTTATTTTTTAATTTATATCAGGTACTAAAGACTGTTTCTTTTTTTCCTTTTTTAAGACAGTTTCTTTTTTTAAGTTCTATTTCCTTTTTTTCTTCTTGTGCTCATTTTTCCATCCTTTACTTTCTGTTTCATCAATATCACTAGATTATCTGCCCCCAATATAATACAGAGAACAAAATAACTTCTCTTTTCAGTCTTTTTATTATTTCAAAGGTGGTCTTCTCCCTCTCTCTTTCTCTTTCTCCTTCTCTCTCTATTACTCTCCCCTCCCTTTTTAGTCTAACCATAACCCTGTTGTTCTTTTAAAAATTATATTATTTAATATACACAAAAAGTATGTAACTTATGTTGGTTAAAAGCAAAATACTGTAACAAATACACATGGAGTGGCCACTCAATCCAACAATTAAAATATAACATAATACCACTTCACATCAACTAGGATGGCTATAATAAAAATAGACAACAATAAGCACTGGAGATAATGTGGAGAAATTGAAAGCCTCGTGTACTGCCGATGGAAGTGAATAATGGCGTGGCCAAAGTGGAAAACAGTCCGGCGTTCCCTCAAGTTACACTGTAGCGTTTAACTTGAAAGAGTAATAAAAACAACTGTCCAGACAAAAACTTGTTATAAACGTTTATGGCAGCAGGATTTATAATAACCAAAGGTGGAAATGACCCCAATGTCCGTCAACTGACGGATAAACAAAATGAGGTATATCCATATAATGGAATATTATTCAGCCTTAAAAGGAATGAAGTATTGATACGTCCTACCGGATGATGAACCTTGAAGACATGCCAAACGAAAGCAACCAGTCACAGAAGACCACCTATTATAAGAATTCCTTTATATTAAATGCGCAAATGGGCAGACCTATAGAGAACTAAAGTAGATTATCTATATCTAGGGCTAAAAGAAAAAGGGAAGCGGCTGCTACTGGGTACAGAATTTCTCTTTGGGTGGCTAAATTGTTTTGGAATAGTGGAGATAGTTGCACAGTTTTGTGAGTATATTAAAAACCACTGAATTGTATACTTTAAAGGGGTAAATTTTTTTCAATTAAAATTGACATTAAATATTATTTTATATTAGTTTCAGGAGGTGTGAATTTTATGCTGTATATCTTAATTTTATGCAATACATATTAATTTTAAAAATGTAAAAAATATAAATGGGAGTTTTGAGGGTTTATAAAACAAAGCAAAGCAAACCATACCACAACTTACATCTACTTGTATATTCCTTCCTCCCCTCCTTTATTTTCCCCCTCCCCACCCAGTTTACCACTATGCTAAAAACCCTGTTTACCTTTTATTATTTGGTGGTTTTTCTCCCCATTTGGTGTGCACAATAACTTAAAGGTACAAGGCCAAACATTTTAAATAAATTTTTTTTAGTTACAGAACAGGTAGGATTTTAGCAAATAAAGTACATTCACAGTGTTTTTAAAAATATGTTAAAAGCCCTGATTGCTGTGACTCAGTGGGTTGGGTGTCATCCTGCAAACTGAAAGGGCACCAGTTTGATTTCCGATCAGGGCAGCTAATCAATATTTCTCTACCTGTCTTTCTCCCTCCCTTCCTCTCTCTCTAAAAATAAATAAATAAAATCTTTAAAAATATGTTAAAGAAGTAAATTTCCATTTACTACTGACAAGGAAATACAATATGAAAGGTGGTTCTGATTTTTTCCTAAGAATTTTTTTTTTAATCAGGGTATGATTTACATATAGTAAAATGCATAGATCTTGATTTTACAACTTGATTAGTTTTGGTAAACACATCTATGTAACCCATACCCTTAGCAAGATAAAACATTAACCAACACCTCAGGAAATTCCCTTCTGATTACTTGTATCGATTCATAATTAATACTTACCCCCCAAAGCAACCACTGATCTGATTTCTATCAACTTTGATATGAATAGAATCACACAGTTTTTGTGTCTGTCTTCTGTCTTCTTTCATTCAGCATAATGTTTGTGAGATTTATTCATTTTGTCACTGCACTAGTTATTTGCTCCTTTTTTTCCTAAGTAGTAGTTCTATCATGGATGTATCATAGTGGAGGGGCATTTGAGCTATTTCCAGTTTTCATCTATTATGAGTCAAGTTGCTAGGAGAATTCATTCTTGTGTAAGTTTTTATGTGGAACTATATTTTCATTTCTCTTAGATACATACATAGGAGTGGAATTGCTGGGTCACAGATGTACCTGACTTTTTAAGAAATGGCCAGCTTTCCAAAGCAGTTGCTCCATTTTACACCCCCAAGGGCAGTGCATGCGCATCCCGGCAGCCCCACCAGCATCCTTAACGACATTCGCTGGTGTGCTTCTGTTCTCTCTTTTAGCCATTTTGATGATGTCTCACTATGATTCCATTACTTTTTAAAAATATAATTTTTATCCCAGGTGCTTGTGTACTTAAACAATATGGTATTTAATTTTGCTTCCTTTGGCTTTGAGACCCCATAAAAGAGTATTATACTTTTTGTAGTCTTCTAGGGCTTCCTTTTTTAAAAAACAAAATTATGTCTCCAGGGCTCATCCATGCTATGGAATATAGCTATAGCATATTCTTTTTCACTGCTTTATACTATTCCATTGTGTGGTTAAGCCACATTTTATTAATTTCTTTGCTCATGGACATTTAAATAGCTTTTCAGTTATGCTACTGTGAACATAGCTACTACGAACGTTCTTGTACCTATTTCTTTCTGCACATGTGCCGGAGTTTCTCTCCTGTGGGGAATACAAGTGTTTTTAGCTTGAGAGAGAATATAAGTTCTTTTCCATTGTGGTTGTACCAACATACATTTCTATGAACAATGTATAAGAGTTCTTGTTTATTAGCCATATTTGTCCCTCCTCTGTAAAATTCCTATTATATCTCTTATTCATTTATGTATTGAGTTGTCTTTTCCTTATTGACTTGTCAGAATTCTTTATATGTTCTTAAATCTAATGTGATGAGTAATATGTAATGCTATTTTTCTAGTTCATGTCCTTACACTCTTCTTGTGGAGACTTTGATGAACAGAAGTTCTTTTTTTTAACATATATTTTATTGATTATGCTATTACAGTTGTCCCAAATTTTTCTTCCCTTATTCCCAACCACCTTGTACCCCCACCTCGCACCAGCATTCTCCCCTTAGTTCATGTCCATGGGTGGTACACATAAGTTCTTTGCCTTCTCCATTTCCTATGTGATTCTTAACTTCCCCCTGTCTATTTTGTACCTACCATTTATGCTTCTTATTCCCTGTACCTTTTCCCCCATTCTCTCCCCTTCCCCTCCTCGCTGATAGCCCTCCATGTGATCTCCATTTCTGTGATCCTGTTCCTGTTCTAGCAGTTTGCTTAGTTTGTTTTTGTTTTTGTTTTTTTAGGTTCAGTTGTTGATAGTTGTGAGTTTGTTGTCATTTTACTGTTCATAGTTTTGATGATCTTCTTTTTCTTAGATTAGTCTCTTTTATTTCATTTAATAAGGGTTTGGTGATGAGGAACTCCTTTAACTTCACTTTACCTGGGAAACACTTTATCTGCTCTTCCATTCTGAATGATAGCTTTGCTATCATTTGGTTGTCAGACTTCCATACAGTTTGATTTTCTGGCAGTTCTGGTTATTTTTTGTTTTTAAATATGTTGTTGTCCTTCTTTTGGTTGTGCGAGGAGACAAAGTGTATCTACCTAAGCCTCCATCTTGGCCAGAAGTCTGATGAACAGAAGTTCTTACTCTTAACAAAAACTTATCAATTTTTTCCTTTGGTTGATTTTTAAAATATATTTTGATGGTACTTACAATTACTTAAATGTATTTCTTCAGGCTGTAGAATTTCCAGTTTCCAAATGTTTTCATCCCTTCTCCTCCCTGGGAAAGCTCAAAGTTCTTGGGTAATTGTGCATCTTTTCATGCCCATTCTCTGGAGAGTCATTTTCTGTCACTTCTATGACATTTCTTAATGATTGAGGGGCAACCATTAAAAAATCCGAGATAATCTGCAAAGTTGAAAGCCATTCTTGGCTTGTAAGAATTTTTTCTTTTTAATCAACATGTTAACAAATTAATAGACTTTATTTTTTAGAATAGTTTTAGATTTACAGAAAAATTGGCCAGATAGTACAGATAAATTACACTTCATCAAAATTAAAAAGCTTTGTGCATCCAAGGACACTACCAACAGAGGAGAAAAAGCAACCCACAGAATGGGAGAAAATATTTGCAAATCATATATTTGCTAAGAAATTAATATTCAGCCCTGGCAAGCGTGGCTCAGTGGATTGAATACTGGCCTGTGATCCAAAGGGTCATTGGTTTGATTCCCAGTCGGGGCACATGCCTGGGTTGTGGGCCAGGTCCCCAGTGAGGGCGTGTGCAAGAGGCAACCACACATTGATGCTTCTTTCCCTCTCTTCCCTCCTTTTTTCCCTCCCTTCCCCTCTCTCTAAATAAATAAATAAATAAAACCTCTTTAAAAAAAATAAGTTAACATCCAGAATATATTTTTAAAACTTCTAACCCAAAAGCAACAAAACAAACAACTGTATAAAAAATGGGCAAAGGTCTTGAATTGATATTTTTTCTAAGGAATTTATGACAATGGCCAATAAGTTCGTGAAAAGATGTTCTTTCAACAATCATTAGGAAATGCAAATCAAAACCACAACAAGATACTACTTCACACCCATTAGGTGGCTACGGTTAAAAAAGAAAAAGAAAATCATAAGTGTTGTTGAGGGTATACAGAAACTGTAATACTCGTGCATTGTTGGCAGGAATGTAAAATGAGCAGCTACTATAGAAAATGGTATGCCAGTTCCTGAAGAAATTAAATACAGAATTACCATATGATCTAGCACTTGTGAGTATTATTGCAAAAACTTGAAAGCAGAGACTTGAACACATATTTGTATACCTATTCTCATAGCAGCATTATTCACAATAACCAAAAGGGTTGAAGAAACCAGATAAATGTCTATAAATGAATGAAAGGATACACTAAATGTGGAATATACGAACTATGGAATATTATTCAGCCTCAAAAAGAAATAAAATTCCAGCACATGCTACAACATGGATGAACCCTGAAGACATTATACTAAGTGAAATAAGCCAGCCAAAAAACATAAATAGTACATGATTCCACTTATATGAGAGGCCTAGACTAATCAAATTTGCAGAGACAGGAAGTAAAATAGTGGTTACCAGAAGCCAGGAGGAGAAAAAAATGGGGAATTACTGTTCAATGGATACAGAGTTTGGGATGATGGGAACGTTTTAGAGATGGATGGTGGTGGTAGTTGCACAACAGCATCAATGTACTTAATGCCACTGAACTGTACATTTAAACTTTTTAATGGCAAATTTTATGTTAATATTTTACCACAATTTTTGAAAAGTTCTTTTCTAATCTTTTATTATGTCTTATAAACCCCGTATTGATGCGTTCAGTGTGCCAACACCGAGGAGGATACAAAAGAGAGGCTCTGGCAAAGTTGGAGGTGGGGAGGCGAACAAACGTCCCTCCCGTGGGAAGAGTGGAACCGCAAGCCGTACCCGCCACTTGCACGACTCTGGGACTCAACCCAAGTCGATGCTGGTTATTCCGCCCACCCCCGGCAGCGGTGGCTTGAAGCATTGACATTGACAGTTTAGTACTGACCAGCGTCCTCTCACTGAAGCGTTTGGGCCAAAAGGGAAAGGCGCAGATGGAAAGGGACTATTCGTGTGGAGGGCTGAAATGGTTTTTGGAGGAATGACTTCCCTTTGTGGTGGAAACAGAACTGAGCTGATTCTTCGGTGAGGCCTGGCAGTGGCTCTGAGGGACAGGAATTTACGAGGTGCTGCACAGTAATCTTCTATCCAGGCTTAAAATGGTTAATCCTCAACCCAGAACAAATACTGATTGTTGAGCCCTGTGGACATGCAGACGTAACTTTAACCACATCCAGCAAAAAATTACAAGATAAGTTATCTTAAAACAGAGTAATTATCCCCCCTTCCGTCCCATAGAAAACATGAGCTACAAGCTTAGCTTGAGAATCTAGTTCTGGTTGATTTGCATTTTATGTTATTTTAGGAAGTATAGTTTATGTTTAAACTGGGAACCAGTTGGGAACCATATTGGGGAATTTTGATCATTTTGTGTAATATGAGAATTTCTGGAACTTTACATTCGTTCGTTCAGTCTGAATTCTAAAAACAGCTTGCAAAGTCAAATAGAAATGATTGTGGGTTAATTGCGCTTAGGGATTAACTGTACCCTTGTTCCATTTTACTGATCTAGAGATGGCACTAAATTGTACATTTTAAAATGTGAAGCACAAACTGAGAACATATGTTCTGTGTGTGCTGACGTGATGATAGGCTGAAGCGGGGAACTCGGGGGAAGGTAAAGTGCAGCCATCGGCACAATCACTAAATAACTGGAAACAGCATTATTTTATCAGAATGAGGACTCAATGTGTCTGGGTGAAATTCCCTACTCAGAGGATTCCAAAGTTCCATTATGCTTATCAAAATAAGCACTTTGTAGTTGGCAGGCAGTTGGTAGTGGTGGTTTCACTGGCCAGAAGACCTTTCTCCTGTGCAGAACTTGGGTGAAATTCTGTCTCATAGTTTGTGTCAAACAGTGGTTCTATTGAATTTTTGCTTAGTGCTTTCTAATTACAGGTCTGAGCACCTACCCTGCACCCAGTCCTAAGCTTGACACTTGGAGGGAATAAAGAAATGTTTAAGTTTTGTTCCTCAAGCAGCAAACACTCCAGTGAAAGATAAAGAATGTATGCGCATCGAAGGCTTAGCAACACAAACAACCGAAGGGTCCCAAACCCACGGCTGCGTATCTCTGATTGTGGTCTGAGGACCACTGCACAGGAAGCACCCGGGGAGCTTGTTAAGATGCACCAGTTCCTGGGAGCACCCCGATCTTCTGAGAAGCAGGAAGGTGGCTCTGATGCACACAAATTTGTGCACCACTGTTAGGTGATCAAATGTCAAAGCAAGTAGGTACAAACTGCACTGTTTCTATTCCGTGTTGTCCCCGCAGTAGGGGCTGAACTGACGTTGTTGGTACAGTGAGTGAAGACAGAAACAGCAGCTCCTCGAGCACACCCTGCCTTTGAAAAGCAGTCGAGGAAGCTGGGCAGGGTAAACGCTTTTACTTTTCTAAAAGACTTTTACAAGGATATTGAATTTCAGAGAGCCCTGGTTTACATGAAACATTCTCTATAGGGACATTTTCTAAGCCACCTTATTTTCTAAACTCTTTCCGCTAAGGTTAAAGCGTGTGAGTGATTCCTTCAGAAATTCTTTTTAAATCAGTGAACACGGAATAGAAAATTCGACAGGAAAGGGCTCCGCAAACGGCTCCCGCAGTCACAGGCCCCTTGCCTTACTCATTGCACCTACCTCCTCTGGTTACTTTCAGGTGGAAAGTTCTCTGTCGTCCTACCAGCCGAAGCGGTCTGGGAGCTCCTGCTAGAACCACCCACCGCTTCACTTGCCAAGGTGAGGACAGTCCCTGAAATAGCATCTGTAACATCCGAGGAAAGTTGCAATTTTCATTTTAAAAACCAAGAGATGTGTTTGTCTGTTGGCTTGACACTTCTATAAATGCCTCTTCTGAATGGTATACGTTCTCTAAATCCGTAATTACTTTAAAACAAAATCTCAGCTCCTGCCTACACAAAGACGTCGAATGCCTCTGCTTGTCTGATTTTTTATTAAGAGTCCAAAATAGCTTATTAAAAGAGAGGTCAGTTTATAGCAAGACAGGTACTAGGGCAAAGGTTTTGTTTGTTTTTATGTAGAAGGTGCCCTGTACAGTACTCAGCTTGGTGACTACCTCCTCTTAATAGAACTTTTTATCTATGATTTTAATAAGAAAAACTAAAACACCCGAGAATTAAACAGCCGTGGCCCTGCGACACTGGCTGCCGGGCAGTGTGGAAAGCCACCAGGGAAAAGAGCCGATTTCTGTGGCTCTGGGCATTGGCCGGTGCTGTGCTGACAGCGCTGCCCTGTCCCAGACACTGCTATCTGTGACATGAGGGAGGCCCCATATGTCAGCGTCTGGCCTTCAGGTTTACAGCTCAGAAACCTAAAATCCAGACATGATAAGCTGTAAATCACTTGCTCCAAGGCTGATCATATGGCCAGAATGCCACCTAAATTAATTTACGAGGGGCAATAACAGCTATCAGTTATGAACTCTGGAGATCAAAGTGCTGATCAGAAAAGTGCTTGTGGAGCAAGAGCCTTTGAACTGGTCCCTCTGCCCTAATCCGTGCCACGTAGTGCTGCTGAATTATCCTTCAAAAGCACAGCTTTGCCCATTTCCCTGCTGGGAAGCTACTCTCCCCCTGAATTGGTGCAAATTCCTCAGGCTCTCTGCTCTCTCTCTGACCTCATCTTATTTCCCCAGCGTGTGCTCCACTTTCTTCCTGCTCTCCTGGCATTCCCTTCTTACCTCCTAGCCTTCCTCAAATGTCTCTTCCAGTGAAATCCTGCCGATTACTAACATCATGTGAATGTGCTCTTCACCAGGACGCCTTACTCAATAATGCTCCCTTGCTCAGCCTGCCGTGGGCTCTCCCCACGGGAAACCCTTTGCCATTAGACCAGCAGTTCCCAAGTTTCGGTGTTTAGCAGAATCATCTGGAGGGCTGGCAAAGCACACAGAGGCCAAAGCTTAACGTGGAAGGACAGCCCTAGGCCTTCATAGGTGTCCCCAGCTTTCAGGGCAATCTAATCCCCACAAGGTCCGAGGATCCCTGAGGTGGACTTTCCTTGTGGCACTTCTGAATCTCTGCCTTTTCTTCATGTCATTGGTGAATTGACTAACACTCTCTATTAAGTTGTCAGCATCTGTGGATCTTACTCATCTTTAAACCTGAATCCCCACCCACTGTACCCAACACAGTGACTTTCAAGAGTAGAAACTCAATGACTGTGTGGCATGGACGTAACAAAAGCAAGGGCTGAGAGGGCAGGTAGCGGAATGCTAGAGTGGTCCTCGCCAAAGTGGAGAGAGTGTGTGGAATGTTTAGTAAACACTGATGGCAGCTTGACTGGGAAAGCCGTGGGGCTCCGGCGATGAGTCAGTTACCCAAGGTGCACAGCACACACGATTGTCACCAGATGCCATTATCCACAGTCTTTGTTCTGAAGGAACAGATGCTCTCTGAGTGAGAGAAGACCGGCAATGATCTAGTTATGACCTGAAGCGGCTTCCTGAGGAGGGCAGGGAGGGAATCGCAGTGCTATGGTTACAGGTTTAGACTCTGTGAATCTGAAGTTTTTAGAGTATATGCAGGCAAGAGACAGGGCGGGGCGGGGGGGCGGAGTGTGCCCTTCGCTGGAGTGTGGGTGGGGATGTCGAAGGCCAGGGCCATAAGAGAGCTGTGTTCTCGGATAATAGTATGCGCCAGGCTTGGGCCAACTGGGGTGGACTTTAAGCTGTGGCCTGAAAGCAGCCAATGGCTATAGCCTACAACAAAAACAAACCTCAGTACCCCAGTAGGTTCTGCAGGTATCACTGAGGGGCCCATGGGTGGCAGAGGGCTCCAACATCTCTGTCCTGACAAAGTGGGAGGGCCACTTTGAGGAGAGTGCTGCCCAGGGCAGCTGTGGCCTCTGACTCCCTCCTTAGTGCTTACCTGCTTGGTGGGAACCCACCATGTCTGGCATCCAGTACTTCATTCATTCATCCATTTACTCGTATGCAATTGAGCACTTACTGTGTGCCAAGCGCTTTGCTGAGTATACAACACACAGTGCCCTGTCCCAAACACACACACTCTCTCTCTCTCTCTCTAACCCCAGCTTCTCCTCCGCCTACTTGTCCCTTGGAAAATTCTGCTTTGGAGTATTCAGTTCAGTAACCAGGGAGAAACAAAAAAGGACACTTCTGAGAAGTTCTTCACCTTGAAATTGCTATGCTCTGATGATCCTGTTCCTTTATTTCTAGGACGCAGTTGATTTCCTTTCTCTTGATTTATCTTATGAATGTCAAAGTGAGGCAAGTTTGCTGCAGAAGCTGAGTGACCTGCGGGTAAGTTGAGCCATTTCCTATGTTGATAAGGAGTGGCAAAGATTCCTGAGAGCATTATTAGGCATTTAACACTCAGCTAATGTGTAAAGTGAACTACCCCCAAGAGCCCACAGACCTGCAGAGTGGTAGCTGGGGAGATTTCCACTGAAAGCATCGCTAGAGAACATCAAAAGGTTAAGCAATCTTCCCAGGGAAGGATAATGAGGGTTGACTTGTTCAGGTAAGTATTTACATGCATCTCCTGCTCTCTTGTGTAGAAATCCACTGAGAATTAAAATTCTAGATTAAAAAGGATATTTCATGGGTTTGGGTCATGGTTGCACAACAATGAACTGCACATGTAAAAGTGGCTAAGATGGTAAATTTTATGGTATGTATATTTTACCACAATTTTTTAAAAAAGACATTTCACACCCAGGACCACCAAATCAGATACCAGCTATCAGGACTTTCCTATTACCTCAGGGCCCTTCTTCTTGCATCTAGTGTTTTTTTCCCTCAAGCCTAACAATTCTGACTCCTTTGAGAAAGTGTGTTAGGTGTCTTGTACCCCAAAATCAGCTGTCTCTCCTATGCTTGGGTACCGCTGTGCAACTTCCTTGCTTAATTTCCTGAAGTCCCAACTATTCTCACATGTCTTGACAGAGCATACCTGATTACATAGCCAGTAGTTTGTCTCTGGACCTCCTGAGTCCTAGCAATATTCCTATGCTTACCCCGAAGAGCTGCCCCCTTTCAGGCTCTCTCTGGATGCCACTGGAGTTCAGCCAGGCCTCTGCAGGCTCTGGCACAAAGCCACTTGCCTCTGCTTTCCGCCCTGTGCCTCCTGGCTTTGATCCCACCACCTCCACCAGCAAGACGGATGCAGAGAGGAAATACTCATTGAAAGGCCAAGCTTTTTAATGTTAAACCCTCAGTGTCCCCAGTTCCCAGGGCAATCTAATCCCCACAAACCCTCGGTGGTACAGCTAGGTAGAACCTCCATTTTTCCTGAGGCAAGGGGCTCAAAATGGACAAAAATATGGGGATCAATCCCAACCCCATATTTTTGTCCTACCAGCTGGCCCATGTAGATGCTGTTGTTTTTGTTGTCTTACAAATAACGAGATGTTATCATCAAAGATAGCAGATACCTTCACAAGACATTCAAGTAAGAGCTGCTAGGGTTTGAGTGCCTGCTCTACCCCAGGCACTGCGCGGAGCACGTTACCCCCATGTTATGGCTACCTCTCACAGCACACCTAAGACTTCAGACATTTAACCAGTGTCAGACACTAGGTAGTGAGTGTCTGAGCTGGGACCGGAACCAGGGCTTTGTCATGATGCCTCCCCACCTCTCTAAAACAAAAATAAATCCAAGGTGTTGGGAAAATTCTAATTAGGGTGGCATTTTTGAAAACCACACATTTTGACCCACATTGGAGGTCCACAGAGGCTCTACCGCACCCAACTGAACGGCTCACCCAAGCTGATTTTGCATAAGAATGGCTGGTCTTTGCTTCTAAATCCTATCAAATAAGCAACAGCTGACTTTAGTAAGCCCTGGCAGTAGCCACATTAGAGCCACAGCTTGGCTTCACCTGGGAATCTCCATGCCCAACAAAAGTAGCAGCCATCTCAGTGCTTTACAACCCAGGCAGGGTGGCCCCAGACAAAACACAGGTGGGGGCTGACCTTGGCCTATACCACCTGGGAAACCTCAGGGCCAATTCACCCAGTGGTCAACTACAGGCCACATCAGAGAACCATCACCCTGCCCCTGCACAGCTGATCCTCCATGGAGGGCAGAGGTTATTGGTCAGTGGTCACAGCCAGTCCTTGCAGCTGACTGGCCTGGGTAAATCCCTCCTGTTGATCCACTAACAGCAACCAAGGCTCAACTATTAGAGGAGGGTGTACTCACCTCACACGAAGGGCACACCTCGAGTACCCAGATTGAGTGATAGGGGAGGCTGTGCCACTGGACTACAGGACACCTACTACACTAGGCCACACTACCAAGACATGGAGTCAAAGCAGCTCTACCTAATACATAGAAACAAACATGGGGAGGCTACCAAAATGAGGAGACAAAGGAATAAATGAAAGAATAGATCAAAGCTCCAGAAAAAGAGCTAAATGAAATCAAGATAAGCAATCTAGCAGGTGCACAGTTCAAAACACTGGTTATAAGGATGCTCAAGGAACTTAGTGAGGACCTCAGCAGCATAAAAAAGACCCAGTCAGAAACAAAGGATACACTAATTGAAATAAAGAGCAATTTATAGGGAAACAACAGTAGAATGGATGAAGCAGAGAATAGAATCAATGATTTGGAATATTAGGGAGCAAAAAACAGCCATGCAGAACAACAAGAAAAAAAGAATCCAAAAATAAATAAGGATAGTATAAACAGCCTCTGGGACAATTTTAAGAGGTCCAACATTTGCCTCATAGGGGTGCCAGAAGAAGAAGAGCAAGAGCAAGAAATTGGAAATCTATCTGAAAAAAATAGTGAAAGAAAACTTCCCTAATTTGGTGAAGGAGATAGACATGCAAGTCCAGGAAGCATAGAGAGCACCAATTATGAGGGATGCAAAGACACCCACTCCAAGATGCATCATTATTAAAAGACCAAAGGTTAAAGATAAAGAGAGACTCTTAAAAGCAAGAGAAAAGAAGTTAGTTAATGGAAGGTGGACAGATGGGAGGTGGGGGGAGGGGGACAATGGGTGAAGAGGTGAAGGGATTAAGAAGCATAAATAGGGAGCTCTGACCAAGATGGAGGTGTAGATAGATATGCTTTGCTTCCTCACACAACCAAAAGAAGGATAACAACCAATCTGAAAACAAAAAACAACCAAAACTGCCAGAAAACCAAACTGTATGGAAGTCCAACAACCAAGGAGTTAAAGAAGAAACATTCAACCAGACTGATAGGAGGGGCAGAGATGGGCAGCCAGGGTGGAGAGGGCACACAACCAGGTGGTGGCTGATGGTCCAGGGCAGGCAAGGCGGTGGCTGGCAAACTGGAATATCCTATATTTGTGCGTGGATAAGCCAGGAGGAACAACTGGAGAGTGAGACAGACCACACAACCCACAGTTCCAGTGTGGGAAACTAAAGCCTCAAAACCTCTGACTGTAAAAACCTATGGGGGTTGTGGCATGGAAGAAATACCCAACCTCACAGGAGAGTCTGTTGGAGAAGCCCACAGGATCCTAGAACACAGACAAGACCACCCGCCTGGGAATCAGTACCTGAAAGGACACAATCTGCTTGTGGGAAGCAAAGGAAGTGACAGAAAGTGGGGTGAGAGACGAGTAAGCTAGAAATGGCACTGTTCCCTCCCTGACCACCCTCCCGGCCCTGGTGAATGCCTAGGGCTCTGTAACACAGAATGCCTAGGGCTCTGTAACATAACAGGTGCACCAAGACAAATAAATATGGCCCAAATGAAAGAACAAATCAAAACTCCAGAAAAAGAACTAAGTGACAAAGGAGATAGACAATCAATCAGGTGCAGAATTCAAAATACTGGTAATCAGGATGCTCACAGACATGATTGAGTATGGTCACAAAATAAAGGAAGAAATGAAAGGTATACAAAATGAAATAAAGAAAAATATACAGGGAACCAACAGTGAAGGGAAGGAAACTGGTACTCAAGTCAACGATTTGGAACAAAAAGAAGAAGTAAACATTCAACCAGAACAGAATGAAGAAACAAAAATTCAAAAAAATGAGGAGAGGCTGAGGAACATCTGGGGCAACCTTAAATGTTCCAATATCTGAATCATAGGGGTGCCAGAAGGAGAAGAGGAAGAGCAAGAAACTGAAAACTTATTTGAACAAATAATGAAGGAGAACTTCCCTAATCTGGCAAAGGAGCTAGACATGCAAGTCCAGGATGCTCAGAGAGTCCTGAAGAAGTTGGATCCAAGAAGAAACACACCAAGGCTCATCATCATTACATTACCCAAGATTGACGATAAGGACAGAATCTTAAAAGCAGCAAGAGAAAAGGAGACAGTTGCCTACAAAGGCGTTCCCATGAGAGTATCAGCTGATTTCTCAAAAGAAACCTTACAGGCAAGAAGGGGCTGAAAAGTAGTATTCAAAGTCATGAAAGGCAAGGCCCTACATCCAAGATTACTCTATCTGGCAAAGCTATCATTTAGAATGGAAGGGCAGCTGAAGTGCTTCCCAGGGAAGGTAAAGTTAAAGGAGTTCATCATCACCAAGCCCTTATTACATGAAACATTTAAGGGACTTATCTAAGAAAAAGAAGATCAAAACTATGAACAGTAAAATGACAACAAATTCACAACTATCAACAACTGAACCTAAAAAAACACAAAAACAAAAACTAAGCAAACAACTAGAACAGGAACGGAATCAGAGAAATGGAGATCACATGGAAGGTTATCAGTGGGGAGGGGCAGTGGGAGAATGGGGTAAAAAGGTACAGGGAATAAGAAGCATAAACAGTAGACAGAAAATAGACGAGGGGAGGTTAAGAGTAGTATAGGAAATGGAGAGCCAAAGAATTTAAATGCATGACCCATGGACATGAACAATGATGGGGGGACTGCCTGAGGGAGTGGGGGGCACTGGGTGCAGGAGAGCAAAGGGGGGAAAATCAGGACAACTGTAAGAGCATAATCAATAAAATACACTTAAAAAAATAAATAAATAAAGCTGCTTTTGGTCTTTTTCAAGGAATTCAGCCAGGGCTTGTTGCTTAGCTAACGGGTTGAGGCACGCTGACTTTTGAGAGCGCGTGGGTTATGCAAACGCAACCCTCAAGTAGGCACCCAGCAGAGCCCTGGCTCCTTTTCTGCTTGAGGTTGTGGGTTACAGTTTCCCTTTTCACATGAAAACATTCTCAAGAAGACTGGTTCCCACCGGTGTCTAGATAAAGCTGTGAATCCTCAGTCCATAGTCCACCAACCAAACAGTAAACCCTTCCCTGGACAAACGTAGCAACCACTTATTACACAGTGCACCAGTTCTTTTTTCCTTTTGTTTCCTTAGGTAGGAGTTAAATTCCAGATGTTGCACTTGACAGCTCAGAAACAGCCCCAAAGATTCAGGTTGACCACTCTGATTATGCGGTGGTGAGAAGTGAGCTGCGGAGGAGACGACCCCTCCCTGGGATCATTAGTTCCATGCCTGGTAGCATTTCCCACACAGTTACCACACGCAGGACGGAAGGAGCAGCCGAGATCGTCCTGGGGAGAGAGGCTGCCCGATGTCCACAGGACTCTGAATCCTGCTGCCCACAGCTTTCTCCTGAACTACCTCTCCTCCCTCTTCATCCCAGGTCCCCGCACCCTCCTCTTAAAGGGGCCTCTTCCCATGGGCTGCAAGGAAAGAGGGTGACGTCAAGACAGGGAGGAGCAGGCACCCTCACCCATTCCCAGCTCCCCCCACGCTCCCCAGAGCACCTGCCTGCCACTTTCTGTGTCCAAGGAACCCTGAGCTGTCGCTCCCACTGGCATGCTGATGTCTAGGGCCAAAGGACGTCCCCAGGCACAGCACAACAATGAAGAGCCATGGCATCTCCACAGATTCTGCAGGAGCTACACAAGGATCCCACATCTACATACAAGAAACAGCTCTGCTCACCCTGGAAATTCCCTGCTCAGAGGACCAGAAGATGGCTCCTCCAGCTCTTCCTTCCTGCAATAGATGGCACAGGTTGCCGTGCTGTGCACTGATCTCTCAGGAACTAGGAACCCGCAAGGCTCCCTTGGTAGTGTAGCTCTCCTGCCCTGACCCAGGGAAAGAACAAGGCTGGGTGAGTCGCTGCTCCAATAACTGCAGTCTTGGTCAAGTTACCTGGCTTCTCAGAGCTCAAGGCATTTCATCTGCAAAGAAGGGATGTGGTTACAAGCAGCTCTGAGAAAATAAAGAATGTGCCTGGCTCCTTTTGCAGTAGCTGCTGTAGGTACCTCTCAGTCGCCTATACTTTTAAAGAAAAGTATAATGAAACCACCCCCAGCTTCAAAACCTCTCAACCTGTAGTTGATCCAGTTTCTTCTATACCCTACCATCCCCCTCCGAAACCAGACTGTTTAGAAGAAAACCCCAGACATCCATACATGTCATGATGGTGGCACCTGATTAAGCTTCTTGGGACACAGACCCCTGACAAGAGCAGACTGCCTTGTGGCTGATCCTAACACCGTGCCTCGTTCTAGGAGGAGCCTCGTCAGCCTGAGATGAAGACACAGACAAACCTATCTCTCTGCTGGGGGTTATGAGGAGGGTGGTCTATGTTATTGAAAAGTGTAGCTCTTTCTCTCTCGGAGTGGGTTCCCTTTGTTAACTGAGATGGTTGGGGTAATTTGCAAAACCAGGTTGAGTATTCATAGCTTCTTGTCTTGCAATTCTTGTCCCTGTTATCAGAAGGCTCACTCCAGGCAGTTTCAGTTCACTAGCTGGCTTTTATCTTTTTCAGACTGTTGAGCCAAAAGTGAAAGTTTTCATCTTCAGTCTGAAACTCCAGGACTGCCCTTCCACCAGGAATAACGCAGCTGAGCTACTCTTCAGCCTTTTGGAAGGCAAGTGGACCATCACTGGACATTTTGAGTGACGTTCGTCACACTGATTGGGGGGTAACAGCCTTGAAAGTCTAAGGTTCCAATGGGAGGAAGGACACAAGAAGAGCTGGTCTGAGAGCTCATCCCAGATGGGCTTCGTGTCCCTTGCCTTCCTATTTTTGGTCCCTCAGTTCCCATTGGCCCAAGAAAGATGACAGGTTCTGTTCAAGGGTGCCAAGGATACCTTGGTCTTATGGAAATAAGATGTCAGATATAAGCGTGGGAACCGCTCTGTGCCTCTCTGTCCTTCCATTACCCTCCCTCCAAGGCTTCTCATCTCCGCAGCCCTCAGCGGGGCTGCCTCTCTCCCCGCAGCCAGGCCTCTCTGCTTACCCTTGTTCATGTCCCCATCGCCTCAACTTGCACTTGGCCCTGGTGGGTACTTGACCAATGGAGCTCCTCCTCAATATCTCAGATTCTTGAGAGTGAATCTGATTGGCTGGTGTGGTTCAGGAGATTGCTCCTGGTCCAATTAGGTCAAGGGAAGGGTGGAGTCTCTTAAGGCATCAGGGGCTGAGGGCCCCTACACACTCTGCAGGAAGTGGCCAAGGGGCACGTTTCCGGTGCCCTGATATTCAGCCCAGTCGCCCTGTAAGGTCAGAATATGGGACCAGACACTTGTCACCAGTGCTGAACTGGCTTCACAGACATCATAAAACTTATAGATGCCACTTAATAATCCCTACCCTAATTCACCTTTCATGGCATAACGACTTCTGTTTTTAAAGTCCATCCTTTTCTAAATGGTTAAAGTAGTCGGTTTTATGTCTAATGTATAGTTTACTACAATTTTTTAAAAACCCACTCCTCCTGATATTTGACTTCTTCTAAATTAGTTATCCTCTGTGTGTGGTCCCCAGACCAGCAGCATCGGCGTCACCCAGGGCATTCCCGTTCTCGAGCCCACCTCAGATCAGAAACTGATCGAAAGGCCTGGAGTGGGCCCGGCCATCTGTGTTTAGTAAGCTCTGCAGGTGATGCTGGGGCACACAGTTTGAGAACCACTATTCTAGGTCATAAGAAGGTAGAAACTGCTTCTGACTTCCTTATATGCTTAGCCCATGGAATTTTCCAGAGAGGCTTAGAACCATTGTTTGGAAGTTAGGTGTGTTGTATAAGGTGAGGAAAGCTATTGGTTGCAATCACAGACATTGTTTGTTGGGTTTCAGGTAGAGTTAATTAAACTTCTTCTCTTCTAGCCATCAATAAAGAACAAGTGCTCACCATGGGGTTTGATGTTAATATCTTCTTGAACTGTTCATCAAATTCCAAGAAAAGGTAAGATTAGATTTCTTGTCACCCTACTAATAACTGGTATTTGCAGAATACTCTATCGTTCTTTCACATGTGTGATATCACGAGACTCTTCTCATCTGCCTCTCAAGCCAGTGAGTTCATCGTGACATTCTAGAGAAGAGAGATGAAGGCTCAGAGGGAAAAGGAGGGAGAACCCATCTCTCCCGAGTCTTACCCTGGCTCTGGCCTTCTCACCTGTCATTTGGCCACTTTGCAGCTCACACAACTAGCAGAGCTAGAACTTGAACCTCCACCTGCTAGTTTAAGATCCTGTGAGTTTGTGGCAGGGCAGGCTGGGGTAAAGACAGACCTGACCACCCCACTGTGGCTACCTGGTCTGAATAAGTGAGGTGAGTCCTCTGCATCTGTTTCCTCATGCACAACGTGAAACACCTTCCTCTGAGGAGACGATGTAGACAGGAAAGCTGGCCGTTGCCGCAGGGCAGGAGCCTAACTCGGTGGTGTTCTCAGGACAGGGATTTTTATTTATGGTGGGGTTGCAAATAACTTCTTTACACATGACTAAAGCACCAACATTTGTGAATGACATACTTAAAGAAATAGAGCAGATTTGAGGTTATCGCCATAAATTTGAGATAATGAACTCTCACGCATTCATATCCCAATGTGCTTCTCAAGTGAGCGAGAAAAGGACGGTGTGGAAACCAGCAGTGGGAGTTCCCCAGCACCCTCAGCACTGCATGGGGGTGTGTTCCACGTGGGAGCTCCAGGCACCCTTCGGCTAGAGCTCTCCTCGTCCTTCACCTCAGCATGGCTCTGTCCAGGGTCACAAACTTCAGTCACCGCCACTTCTTTGTACTGTTCCTCTCCCAACTCTTGGCTGTTCTGCACCATCTCCTATTATTTAATCCCGTCAACTCACTTCAAATCAGCAGTTCAGAACGACAGGCCCTGAGCAGCTGCTACATGTCAAGATTTGTGCTGGGGCTATGAACAGTGCGATGAGCAAATAGGTCCGAGCTGTTCCCTGGCCACACTTGGAGTCGGCTGAGGAGTGCTGGGCTGTCTTTTCAGAAAATAAAACTCAAGAGGTCACAGTAAAAGGGGTACCTTAAGAGCTTAGTGATTATAAAGCCACCTGGTGATACATGACACCAGTTCCAAGGTTTACAGGGTAGGTTCTGGTTTATCCAGGGGCAGTTAATCTATTTCCTCAAGACTTCTTTTCTTCCAGGCTAGGACAGTCAGGGCCAGAGCACCTGAGTGTGCTCTGAGTACACGGGGTGGGTGTCACCTGTGTTGTCCCTGTTGTGTTCCAGAGTCATGCGTGTGTTTCGGACAATTCACAGCTGTAGATCATCATTTTCCCCGCCACCTTCCTAGCAAATGTGGATGAATTGATCCTTCATAAAGCGGGAGGTGCTTATGCTGGGAAGGCCCAGGCTTCCCTTCATGGGAGGGAGATCCCTCTGCAGTGCCCATCACGCCTGCCAGTTCTTCACTCCGGGTCAAAGTAGTGTAACTGTCATCCCCCCTTCCTCAGTGTCCCCCAGGTGTGTTCTCTCCAACCCAGACACCCCCACCTGGACCCACCCTCCCTCAAGGCTGCCCTCTGCTGGTGGAACTGCTGCGGCCTATGGTGCCATGCTTTCCAGCCCGTGGGACATGACTCAGAATGGGAAATCAGTTTAGAGGTTTGATTTGACACATTAAAAAACAAAAATTTTCAAAATGAGAGTATTTTTATATTTTTTATTTCAGATACATTTATTTCTGAAATAAAGCATAACACAAAACCTATATGGACATCTATACATCTACACACATACATAGTGATACGTGTTAAAAGTACAGACTCCTCTGTGCTCTACCATTTGCAAACTATGTGATCAAGGAGAAGTTTTCATTTAAAAAAAGAAAACAAGATATGAATTTATTTACATAATAGAGCCTGGAGATGGACGGTGGCTGTAATTATCAGGAATCCAAGCTCCTATCTTGTGGCTTTGTCACCCTGAACAAGGCTTCTGCCTCGTGGTCCAGCATGGACACTTAGGCTGGGAAGCGTTTGCCAACCAGTCCAAGGCAGGAAGGGATCTTTCCTGCAGGATGCTTTTCCTGAAGGCTCCCTCTGGGGCGTCTCCACGGGAGCCTGTAACAAAAAGAATGGCATCACAACCGAAGGCGGCATTCCGGGGTGAGCTAATACAGAGGAGAGGGCACCGGCATAGCACTCGTACTCACGCGGGAGCAATAATAACTCAACTAAGAAGGGGTAATCATAATAATTTTCCCATCTACCAGTCACTTCCTGCACATAACTCTACAGATATGACTTTCCGCTCAGTGTTTCTCGAATCTTTACTGATTACACACATCACTGTTCATCAGCCTGGGGGCATTTGTTACTCGGAGTCATTACTTATCCTGTCGTTTTATGTCACTTCAATCCCATAGCAGGTCTTGTTCTCTGACTGACAGCCTGACGCTTCAGGCTGCCAAGCGGCGGGACTTCAAGACGGCAGGAGGCTCCTCGCCGCCCAGCTCCGCCTACCAGAGGGTCTGGGAAACGTTTGCTAACCAGTCCAAGGCAGAACGGGATGCTTTCCTGCAGGACACTTTTCCTGAAGGCTTCCTCTGGGGCGTCTCCACGGGAGCCTTTAATGTGGAAGGAGGCTGGGCTGAGGACGGAAGAGGAGCAAGCATCTGGGACCGACCTGGACTCCAGAAGGCTGCCAAGGGCCAAGCAACACCAGGCGTGGCCAGTGACAGTTACCACAAGGTGGACTCTGATGTCTCCCTGCTTCGCGGCCTCCGGGCTCAGGTCTATAAGTTCTCCATCTCCTGGTCCCGCATCTTCCCCACTGGGTTCGGAGGCAGCCCCAACCTCCCGGGTGTTGCCTACTACAACAAGTTGATCAATAGCCTGTTGGACTCACACATTGAGCCCATGGCCACGCTGTTTCACTGGGACCTGCCCCAGGCCCTGCAGGACCAAGGTGGGTGGCAGAATGAGAGTGTGGTGGACGCCTTCCTGGACTACGCAGCTTTCTGCTTCTCCACATTTGGGGACCGTGTGAAGCTGTGGGTGACCTTCCACGAGCCGTGGGTGATGAGCTATGCGGGCTACGGCACTGGCCAACACGCACCGGGCATCTCCGACCCAGGGGTGGCCTCTTTCAAGGTACTTCTCATCTTTGCATCTCCTGCTCATTGAAAGAGATAGGATATTTGGCTGGAAGGAAGTCATTTCATCTTCCCATCAGCAAGCGTTTACCTTTTTTTTTTTTTTTAGGAAATCAGGAGGGAGGAACCATAAACTGTTAATCACTTTATTTTGTCCAAATATTGTGATGGCACTTTAAAAATAGTTATTACATCCTTAGAACAGCTGAGGATGTTGGGGCCCAGTAGGAGGAACAGTTTGGTTACGATGACATTTCTAGTGGATTAATTTGAAGCCAGAATTTGAGCCCAAGTCTACTTGACACCAGAGCAATTTTTCTATGTCATCCAGGACTCGTAGCTGCAAGAGACAGAAAACCCATCCAAATTTAATTAAGCAGAAAGGCATTTCTGAGTTCAGGAAACTGAAAAGTCTTGGTTTTATATGATGAGGGTGGAGCTTGATCAGACCACAAACAGTGTTGCTGGGACCCTGTTTATCTTCTTCTCTTGCTCCCCTTGTCAGTTTTATTCTTGGGCTACCTGGTGGCCAGACAGCGGCAGCCCTGCTCGCATGTGTTAAGACCAATAGGAAAGAAAGCTTGCCTCTGTCTGTCATTCCCAGCTAAAGTCTCCCTGTGTCACCTGGCTTCAGTACCCCCTGAACCAATCACTGGTCTAGGCTAGGGGTCTGTGGGGCACTGACTGGTACTGGTCCCAACTCTGTTCCTCAATGCACTGGCTGAGAGGTAGGGAAGTGAGGGGGTGGGGAACAGGCTGGCTTTCCAGAGAGCTATCAGGGTATCATTTTGACAAGAAGGAGATGTATATAATGGAGATAAAATTAACATGGATTCATATGGCTTCCTTCCATCATTTTCCTTTTTCTTCAGAATCTCCTAGAAAACCCACCAGCTTTCCCTGGCAACATCTTCAGGATGGACGTGTTAGTCTGGCATTCCCCTGCCACACTTTGCATTTTGTTCTGAAATGAGGATTTACTGTGCCCCAAGCTAGGTGTTAAAGAAGGATACACAGCCCATGCCCTCAAGATGTTAAAACGCTTTGGGGAAGATACTAACATATGCAAGGAAAATGGAGAACAATTCAAAATGTCCACAATTAGAGTAAGCCGGAATACTATGAATAAATGACTCAATAAAATGCCAATAATTGTAGCACTTAAGTCAAGATTTCCATTCTGCTAATATTCAGCAAGTGAGTACACCACGAAGAGAGACAGCATTTCCAAAAAAGGAAGGTTTGAACCTTCCTGTTTGTCTCCTTGTTGTGAAATTCATCCAAACCTTTTCTCCTTAGGCTTCTTTTTTTTTTAATTACAAAAATTTTCAATTACAATTGACATTCAGCATTACATTAGTTTCAGGTGTACAGCAAAGTGGTCAGACATTTATACAACTTACAAGTTACCTCCCCCAGTATCTAGTGCCCCCTGTACACCATGCATAGCTGTTGCATGTGTATGTTATTCACCGTATTTCCTATGCTGTATTTTGCATCCCGATGGCTGTTTTGTAACTGCCAAATTTTTTTAATGTTTTAAAAATTTTTTATGTATTGATATTTAGAGAAAAGAAGGGAGAGAGAGACCGGAGATTGAACTTGAACCTACAACCTTGGTATATTGGGATGACATTCTAACAAACCAAGTTACCTGGCTAGGGTCAATTTGTACTTTTTTTTTGAAGTAATATAACTTTTTAAAAATATATATGTTATTGATTATGCTATTACAGTTGTCCAAATTTTTCCCCCTTTGCCCCTCTCCACCCTGTACCACTAGTACCTCCAGCAATCCCCCATCCCCCACCTTAGCTCCTGTCCATGGGTCATGATATAAGTTCTTTAGCTACTCCATTTCCTATACTGTGCTTAACATCCCCCTGTCTATTTTGTCCCTACCAATTTGTACTTCTTAATCCCTGAAACTTTTCCCCCATTCTCCCCTTTCCCCCTCCCAACTGATAACCCTCCAAATGATCTCCATATCTATGATTCTGTTCCTGTTCTGCTTGTTTGCTTAGTTTGTTTTTTAGATTCAATTATTCATAGTTGTGAATTTATTGCCATTTTAATGTTCATAGTTTTAATCTGCTTTTTCTTATATAATCCCTTTTAGCATTTCATATAATAATGGCTTGGTGACAATGAACTCCTTTAGTTTTACCTTGTCTGGGAAGTACTTTATCTGCCCTTCCATTCTAAATGATAGCTTTGCTGGATAGAGTAATCTAAGTTGTAGGTCCTTTCTTTTCATCACTTTGAATACTTCTTGCCAGTTCCTTCTAGCCTGCAAAGTTTCTTTTGAGAAATCAGTTCTTATGGGAATTCCTTTGCAGGTACCTATCTGCTTTTCTCTTGCTGCTTTTAAGGTTCTCTCTTTCTCTTTAACCTTTGGCATTTTAATTATGATGTGTCTTGGTGTGGTCCTCTTTGGGTCCAACTTGTTTGGGACTCTCTGTGCTTCCTGGACTTGTATGTCTATTTCCTTCACCAAATTAGGGAAATTTCCTTTCATTATTTTTTCAAATAAGCTTTCCATTTCTTGCTCTTCCTCTTCTCCTTCTGCCACTCCTATGATGCAAATGTTGGAATGTTTGAAGTTGTTTCAGAGGCTCCTTATACTATTCTCTCTCTCTTTTTTTTAATTCTTTTTTTCTTCTTGCTGTTCTGATTGAATGCTTTTTTCTTCCTTATGTTCCAAATCATTGATCTGAGTCTTGGCTTTATCTCTTCCATGGTTGATTCCCCGTAGATTTTTATTTCACTTAATGTAACCTTCATTTCTGCCTGGGTCCTTTTCACGCTGTTGAAGTTCCTTCAGATGCTGATAATCAGTGTTTTGAACACTGCATCTAATAGGTTGCTTATCTCCATTTCATTTCATTCTTTTTCTGGAATTTTGTTCTTTTCTTTCAATTGGGCCAGGTTTCTTTGTCTCCTCATTTTGGCAGCCACCCCTGTGTTTGTTCCTGTGTATTAGGTAGAGTTGCTTTGACACTCTAAGTAGCATGTCTTAGTAGCATGGCCTATTGTAGAAAAGCACACTTGGAAGCTGTATGGGGTAGAGCCTTAGATAATCACTGGGGCAAGGCAACTTGTCTCACTATTCTGTGGCTCTGTGTGGAGGAGGGCTCAGAGAGGGGACAACTCCACTGCCTGGCCTCTAGAGTTTTGCCTGGGGGAAAGCTATCTCCTGACACTTGTCCTGTTGCCAGTCACTTCAGTTTCTCCCGGTATGCCACTGGTGCCCTTCCAGCTGTTGCCCTGGTGCTGAATCCCAGAGGGGTTGAGTGTGCTTAAGTCCTCAGCCTATTGCGGGCCATTGAAGAGCAGTCTTCTAAGAATACCTCCATTTCTTTGACTGCCCTAACCCCTGCTGGTTTTTACAGCTGGAAGTTGTGGAGACTTATCTTCGTGGAGCTGGAACCCTGGAGTAGGTGGTCTGGGCTGGGCTGGGATCCTTCACTCCCAAGGTATCCCTCCAGATTTTTATCTGTCACATGTGGATGTGGGACAGCCTGTTCTGCATCTCTGCATCTCTGCCCCTCCTACCCGTCTGGATGAATGGCTTTTTAAAATCCTTGGCTGTCGGACTTCCATACAGCTTGACTTACTGACAATTCTGGGTGGTATTTGTTTTGTAGTCTAGTTGCAGTTATTGCTATAGTTGTGCGAGGAGGCAAGGCATGTTTACCTATGCCTCCATCTTGACCAGAAGCCCGAAGTCAACTTGCACTTCTTTTTCCATCCAGACCCCCCAATACCCCTCCTGCCTGGCAACTATCAGTTTCTTCTCTGTATCCATGAGTTTGTTTCTGGTTTGGTTTTGTTTTTAGACTCCACAGATAAGTGAAATCATATGGTATTTCTCTTTGTCTGACTTATATCCCTCAGCATAATACCCTCTAGGTCCATCTATGTTGTTGCAAATGGTAAGATTTCATTCTTTTTTTATGTTTGAGTAATATTTTATTGTTTATATGCACCACATCTTATTATCCAATCTTCTGTTGGTGGACACTTGGGTCTTGTTTTCTTATCCATTCAGCTACCCTATGTCTTTTGATGGGAACATTTAATTCACTTATATTTAAGGTAATTATTGATAGGTATGTAGTTATTGCCATTTTATTATTCATATATTTTACCTTTTTTTCTCCTTCTTAAATGTAACATTTTTTGTACTGCTGTTTCGGTGGTGATGAACTCCATTAGCCTTTTCTGGTCTGGGAAGCTATGCATCTTTCCTTTGATTCTAAATAATAGCTTTGCTGGGTCCTCCTTAGGCTTCTTATCCCTACAATGTGTTTCCTGAGATTTTTCTACAGAGACTTCAATGAGAAAGTCCACCTCACTTTCCTACTTCAGTCATTCTTTTACTTATTAGTTAAAACATTATAACACCATTAAAGACAGACTTCAAAGAAAACGTTTGTCTCATAAGTCCTCCAGTCTTGGCTCCCTTGCATTCACAGTGTAATCACAGTGAACATTTAATTTAGTACCTGTTTCTAAAAATAGACTTTATTTATTTATTTATGTATTTATTTGCCCTGGTCAGGTGGCTCAGTTGGATAGAGCATTGTCCCAATACGTCAAGGTTGTGGGTTCGATCCCTGGTCAGGGCACATGCAAGCATCAACCAATTAATGCATAAATAAGTGGAACAAAAAAATTTGGTATTTCTCTCTCTCTCTGTCTCTCTCTTCCTTCCTCTCTCTCTAAAATCAATAAATAAAATATATAAAAAATAAAAATAGACTTTTTTTTTAGAGTATTCTCAGGTTCATAGCAAAATCTAATGTAAAGCACAAAGATTTCCCATACACCTGCCACCCCTATACATTCATAGTCTCTACCGTAACCAACATGGCACATTTGTTACAATTAGTGAACCTACATTGACAAATCATAATCACCCTGGTGACCATTTTTCACTTGACGTGTTGTTAATAATTTTCCCTGTTATAACACACTCACAATGACTGTTTCTGATGGTTGTCTAATATTCCCTGAGCACCCTGCCTCACAATGACTAGTTGAGAAGGAAAGCATCCCTGCCTTTCGGAAAGAACCATGGTTTACTGCTGGAGTTTAGGACACAGTTAAGCACGAACACTTGGGACATGAGAAGCACTCAGGGGTTTCACTTCCTAGGCATCCTTTGATAGGAAATTCTTCAAAAGTGTCATCATCTTGAGATGATAAAAAAGGAGAGGGAGCTGAGCAGTAGCGAGATCCCTTCGGCATGCCCAAGTTCTGTGTGGCGCTTTGCGCGTACTCTCTCATTTAATCCTCCTCTGTGGATCCATAATTGCCTGCTTCTTGGCTAACGTTGAAACAGAAGATTCTTTGAGTTTAATGAGCAAGTTAGTGACAGAGGCAAGATTTAAATCTAGGCTTGTTATGCTCCAGCACCCTGCTTTGGCTCCACCAAGGAAAGCTGTTGATTCCTGTAAGACTATCAGTTAAGTCTACAAAGAGATTCCTGGTCGTGATGTTTCTTCTTAGATTTTATTAAGTAGAAAGAGAAACAGGTAATCTAGAAGAATGTTGCCCTTCTTTGTGTACTAACTAAAATGATATCCATTCCCCATTAGTTGTTGACTAACTGGTCAAACACTTGTTGAGAACAGAGGCAGAATAACATTGTGAGTGACAATACAGGCCTGGAATCAGACTGCTTGCATTTCACCCTCTCTGGGTCTTGTTCCCCACATCTGTATAGCAATAACAATAAAGATACTTGCCATATAAGGTTGCTGTGAGGATTACATGAGAGAATTCATTAATAATTGTTATCGTTAATAGGACTGTTGAAGCAGTTGCTGTTAACCTCTTGGTGGTGATGTTGACTTGTTGACATTGCTGTCCACATTATTGAAACTGGGGCACTGGTGTTGATGTTGTTGATGTCAGCACTGTCTATATTGTTGACTCATTGACATTGTTAGCATCAGCTTTAACTCACTGATGCTGTTAACTTGTTGGTGTGTTTGGCATTGGTATTAACTTGTTGGTAATTTAACGGCAATGTTGGCATTAGTGTTGATGTTGACATTTTCAGTCTTGCTGTTGTTATTAACTTGCTGATATTGTTGACACTGGTGTTAATTTGTTGACGTTGTTGTTGCTGACTTGCTGTGGCCTTCTTCTCCTTCGCAAGGTGGCTCACTTGGTCCTCAAGGCTCATGCCAGAGCTTGGCACCTCTACAACAGCCACCATCGGCCGCAGCAGCAGGGGCGTGTGGGCATTGTGCTGAACTCCGACTGGGCAGAACCCCTATCCCCAGGGAGGCCTGAGGACCTCCGCGCCGCTGGACGCTTCCTGCACTTCATGCTGGGCTGGTTTGCACACCCTATCTTTGTGGATGGAGACTACCCAGCTGCCCTGAGAGCCCAGATTCAGCAGATAAACACGCAGTGCCGCAGTCCTGTGGCCCAGCTCCCCGAATTCACCGAAGCAGAGAAGCAGCTCCTGAAAGGCTCTGCCGATTTTCTGGGTCTGTCCCATTACACCTCTCGCCTCATCAGCAAGGCCCAGCAAGACACCTGCGTCCCAAGCTATGATACCATTGGAGGCTTCTCACAGCACGTGGACCCTGCTTGGCCCCAGACTTCGTCCCCTTGGATTCGCGTGGTACCCTGGGGTATAAGGAGGCTGCTGCGGTTTATATCCTTAGAATACACAAGAGGAAAAGTTCCAATCTACCTGGCTGGAAATGGCATGCCCACGGGGGAAAGTGAAAACTTCCTTGATGACTCCTTGAGAGTAGACTACTTCAATCAATATATCAATGAAGTGCTCAAGGGTAAGAACAGCGGATATGCTGGTGATTGAAAGATGGACAATACTTCTTAAAGGCTTCAGTTTTGTTTTATGGGACAGAGACAATCTCCCAAGTAAACAAAGCTAAAAAGTAGTATTGGTAGTAAGAGCATGAGTCCTTCACATCAGCCTCCTAACTCCCCTTCAAAGGCCTCAAGTCTTTCTTTGCTCCTATGTTCTTAGTCCCTCGAATGCCTGCCTTCTAAATTCTGCCCATCTGAGTCCTATTCACTCATCAAACCCCATCATCTTTTAATGCATTTAACAAATATTTATTAGCTGCCCTTTTCGTGCCAGACAGTGTATAAGACAGTAGGGGCACAATAGTGAACAAAAAACGTCTTTTCCCATTGGGTATGCTCAGTCCGCAGAGGGACAAGGACAGAAAATTGCAACATAGAGTGATAATGGCATTACAGGATGGTACGAGAACACTTAAGATGGAACTCCAACCCATTAAACCTCCCTTCGTTTCTCCAACCACATTGATCTTCATCTCCTTTAACTGGCTATAAAAATATACATCCCGCAGTATTTACTTCGATCCAATGAACTCATATCTGCGGTCTCATTCTTCCATAACATATTGTTTCATATGTCTTTTTATTCCAACTAAAAAGGAATAGCAAATAGGTTTCGTCTCATATGTCAGCCCCAGTCAGTTGAGAACAGCTAGTTTTCTGCCCAGAGGGCTGTGAAGAGAGGATTTCAAGGCCTTGTCCAGACTCAGAAAGAGTTGATAAGTGATATTTGCCCTGGGCTCCACAGTGACTAATGGAGACGTGACACCCTCTCTTATTCTTCAGTTGTACTCTTCTCAGCATCAAGCTTTCAATTCTATAATCTTCATAATCTTGGAATCCATTTAAAGACATGACCTCAAGTGAACCTTGACACAGTTGTATGCAATCAATAGGGGCAGATACTTTCCTGCCGTCCTGAGATGTTAAATGATGGGCCCGAACAGTCCGTGAGTAGAACCGTGGGTCTTTCCATTTCTGGCTCAGTTCTTCACTTCACCCTCTAACCTACGAGGCTTTTATTTATCTTTATGTTCCCAGAGCCTGGCACAGCCTCGAGACA
The DNA here is from genome assembly GCA_004026545.1 of Mormoops blainvillei. Lineage (NCBI taxonomy): Eukaryota > Metazoa > Chordata > Mammalia > Chiroptera > Mormoopidae > Mormoops > Mormoops blainvillei. The sequence continues at coordinate 12,050 of PVJD01003803.1, read as the reverse complement.
AAGCAGACGCTCACCGAATTACTTTTTGAATGAATGAGTAGGAACTTTCCCTACCTCTTACACACTCAGTGTTTGTTGAGACGCTGTGCGATCTGATAGAAACAAAGCTTAATACCTTGCTGACTCCCAGCTGGAGCCCATAGCCTTTGCCTCATTTTAGCTCTGGTCTTTGGTTGACTTCCTAGACTGCCTTTTCTTTCTCACAGTTCTAGAGTCCGGAAGTCTGAAATACAGATGCCAATAAAAATGCACTTCCTCCGAAGGCTCCAGCGGAGAATCCTTCCTTGCCTCCTCCAGCCTCTGTTGGCTTCCAGGCCTCCCTGGGCTTGTGGTGGCATCACTCCCATCTCCCCTGCGTCTCTATAAGGATCGCGGTCATTGGATTTAGGGCCTACCTGGTTTATCCAGGATGATCTCATTTTGAGACCCTTAACTTAATTACGTCTGCAAAGACCCTTTTTCCGAGTAAGGTTACACTCACTGGTACCAAGGGTTAGGACCAAGACATATCTCTTTTGGGGACTACTATTCGACCCACTGCGCCAGGGAATATATTTCTTTATTCTCCCTCTCCCCCCACCCCTCTTTTTATATGGTGTGTGTGATCATTTTTTGTCAATCTTGCTAGACATAAACCATGAAAAAAGCACATTTTTAAAGATTAAATGATTTATGTATTCCATATAAAACCAAGGAGTCCTGATATTAGCAGATGGGGCACATTCTCTCCATTTTTCATTTTGAGACAAGGATGCTCCTTTGGATTGAGAGTTATGGCCATAGGTGTGGCCTGATATTTTGTGGGGTTCTTGTGGATTTTCCTTATTCATTCTGAGGAAGAAAAAGGGTTAATGTCACCTCCCAAGTCACCTCCAAACTTTCATATCCAAAGGCAAGCCTTTCAAAAGCAAACTAACAGAGACTTTAATACTATTTTTGTTTTTCCCCACAGCTGTCAAGGAGGACTCAGTGGATGTTCGCTCTTACATTGTTCGTTCCCTCATAGACGGCTTTGAAGGGCCCTCTGGTTACAGCCAGAGGTTTGGGCTGTACCACGTCAACTTCAGTGACAGTGGCAAGCCAAGGACTCCCAGGAAATCTGCCTACTTTTTCACCAGCATCATTGAAAAGAATGGTTTCCTCACCAAAAGTGTGAAAACACTGCCACCACCCAATACAGCAAACTTCCCCCCTAAAATCAGAGCCCTTACTTTTCCATCTGAGGTACCCTCCAAGGCTAAAGTGGTTTGGGAAAAGTTCTCCAACCAACCCAAGTTTGAAAGAGATTTGTTCTACCATGGCACATTTCGGAGTGACTTTCTGTGGGGCGTGTCCTCCTCAGCCTATCAGATTGAAGGAGCTTGGGATGCTAACGGCAAAGGCCCAAGCATCTGGGACAACTTTACCCACACTCCAGGTAGCAATGTGAAAGGCAACGCCACTGGAGACATGGCCTGTGACAGCTATAACCAACTAAATGCTGATCTGAATATGCTTCGAGCTTTGAAGGTGAAGGCCTATCACTTCTCTATCTCCTGGTCTCGGATTTTCCCAACTGGAAGAAACACTTCTATCAACATTCGTGGCGTTAATTATTACAACAGGCTGATCGATGGTTTGGTGGGAAGCAACATCTCTCCCATGGTGACACTGTTCCACTGGGACCTGCCCCAGGCCCTCCAAGATATTGGAGGCTGGGAGAATCCTTCCTTGATTGAGTTGTTTAACAGCTATGCAGACTTTTGTTTCCAGACCTTCGGTGACAGAGTCAAGTTCTGGATGACCTTTAATGAGCCCACATACCAGGCATGGTTGGGTTATGGCTCAGGGGAGTTTCCCCCAAATGTGAAGGATCCAGGCTTGGCACCTTACAAGATTGGCCACGCACTCATCAAAGCCCATGCCAGAGTCTATCACACTTACGATGAGAAATACAGGCAAGAGCAGAAAGGGGTCATCTCTTTGAGTCTCAGTGCACGCTGGGCAGAGCCCAAGTCCCCGCACATCCCAAGGGACGTGGAGGCAGCTGACCGAATGCTGCAGTTCTCGCTGGGCTGGTTCGCTCACCCCATTTTCCGAAATGGAGACTATCCCGACGCCATGAAGTGGAAAGTGGGGAACAGGAGTGAACTCCAACACTTAGCCACCTCCCGCCTGCCAAGTTTCACTGAGGAAGAGAAGAGGTACATCAGGGGCACGGCTGATGTGTTCTGCCTCAGCACCTACTCCTCCAGAATCGTGCAGCATACAACACCCACGTTAAACCCACCCTCGTACAAAGATGACCAGGAGACGATTGAGGAGGAGTACCCCTCGTGGCCTTCCACGGCTGTGAACACAGCTGCTCCCTGGGGGATGCGAAGGCTGCTCAACTGGATCAAAGAAGAGTATGGTGACATCCCCATTTACATCAGCAAAAACGGGGTGGGGCTGACAAATCCGGAGGAGGAAGATACCAGTAGGATATTTTACCACAAAACCTACATCAATGAAGCTTTGAAAGGTATGTGAGGATTCATGACCCCCTTACAAAATCTTCCAACATCCTTATGTCATGTGCCTGAAATGATTTGGTAGAGTGGATTGCAAACCATCTACAAGTCTCTCTCTCATGTGCTAACTCCATAATTCTTCCCCTCTCTGGAGTTACAGATCCCTTTAGGAATATGAAAAAAGCTATGGTCATCTACCCAAATGGACACACACAGAGTTCCCACCAGAATGTTTTCATGGGTCCATTCATGTATCAGTGAGCAACTACTACACGACAAATTTTATTCTACATGATGGGGAAACAGCAGTGAACAAAACAGATAACTTTCTGCTGATGGGTTCCGTGCAACCCCAGAGCAAAAAACTGTTCTCCAATTCACGTTTGTTTTTAACTTCCAAAGTGGGCTGAGGCTCTAGAATTTGAAACTCATCCTTTTACTCCACCAGAAGAATTTGATTTTACAAAGATCAGCCATTAATACTCATTTGGGGGCATCAGTGCTGGCAAAAACAAAGACACAGGCGATCTGTCTGTCGGCGCTACATTACTAGTGTGTACAGGTGCTTTAGCACTACTCTCTTGAGTCGAGGAGCCAGTACTTGCCTGGGCTCCTTGGGGCCCTCGCCATCCAGGGGTAAAGCTCTTTTCTTTCTCTTTGGAATGTTTCCAGCCTACAGGCTTGACGGTGTAGACCTTCGAGGGTATGCCGCATGGTCTCTGATGGACAGCTTTGAGTGGCTGAATGGTTACACAGTCAAGTTCGGACTGTACCATGTTGATTTCAGTCACCCGAGCCGACCTCGTACAGCCAGAGTATCTGCCAGGTACTACACAGAGGTCATCACCAACAACGGCATGCCGCTGCCCCGGGAAGATGAGTTTCTGTACGGTCAGTTTCCCAAGGGTTTCATCTGGAGCGTGGCTTCCGCTGCATATCAGGTGAGGAGTTCAGGGCCGTTCAGCAACGTTTACTGCATACCTGCAATGGGCCAGGCTCTGGGCTCCGTGCTGGGGAGGGCGGGCGTAAGCAGGGGATTTTCATAGGCTGTGGGAGGGAAGTGTGGGATGCTGTCTGGGGAATCTTGTAGGTCCTCTTCCTGGAGGTGGGCGTTCACAGGCAACACGGGGCAGGTGGGGCCAGGGCAGAAACACTTAGCAAAGACATGCAAATGTGAAGATTCTCTCCTTTATTTCTTACCTCGGCTCCTGCAAGCCAGCAATGTACTCAGCATGGCTATCACGTGGGTTCCTCTGGCGTCTTCACAACATACCGTTGCCTGTACGTGCCAAATGAAGCTCGCTAATATGGAAAATATGAGGGTTTTGGGTTTTTTTCCTCCCAGAAAAATAAAAGAGAAAAAGCAAAGAGGAACTTGCTCAGGCACAGGGCGTGGGTCCCTGCTTTACTTCCTCTGCCTCCGTTTATTTTCTCTGACACAGGAGTAGGGGCTCTATATGGTCAGTGTGGCACTTGGGCAGGTCAGTGACAGGAGCTGACCTGCCTCTGGGTGTGCTCAGCCCTTGGGTATTTTCGAGATGACCATAGTTGCTGAAAATATTTTTGAGGTGGATGAATGTTAGCTACCCAAATGACCACACTACCAGGTTATAATGAATCCTCAAGCCAAATTCTGCCATATCCAGACATCTATTACCTAAACACACAAAAAGCGTTTGTGTAGCTGATTGTGTGGACTAGAGGAAACCCCAGTTCTTGGCCCTTTTAGGTGCCCTGGCCAACACTTTAAGTGAAAGTTTCACTCGAGGAAACGCCAAGATTTCAGAGACAGGGTACTGTTACTCTTATTTCAGGCAAACAGGATGCTTTGTAGCAGGGCTTCTCGCGAGTGCTTGATTGGCATTTGAATGGACAGTTCTCTGTCCTGGGCACTGTAGGAGGTTTAGCAGCATCCCCGGCCTCCACCCACTGGGTGCCAGTCTGCTTTTGCCTCAGTCGTAACAAAGAGAAATGCCTCCAGACATTGATAAATTCTCCTGGGGACAAAACGGCCACTGGGTGAGAACCACGGCTCCACGGGGTTACGGCTAGACACAGGAAGGGTCGGGATTTGTTCTGGGGAGCGGGCTGCAGGCCTTGCTGGATTCTTAAACCCTATCCATGCAAGGCTGGGGAGAGTCTTGAAAACATTTTAGTCAACCCACATCTTGAATGATTAAATTGGTGTCAGTGAGCGCCCATTTCTACTCATCATCGGAGTCGGCAGGCACAATTCTCACCAATCATGATGTTGAATATTCTAATTAGCAAAGTGTGGAGTATGAATCAAGAATGGAAGAGAAGTGCCTATAGAGCAGGCTTTCTGATTAGATGCCACCTGACTGTGTATTCTTTTTAAAACCTTTTATTTGGAAGTCTAAACACAGAGAAAATTTGCAAAACTAGTAGAGGATTCCCATATAACCTTTCCCCATACTCCTCAACTATTAATGTTCTACCATCTGCCTTATCCTCTCTCTGTGTATGTATGCAGCATGTATGAGTGTAGATACACATTATGTATAGACATAGCCGTAGGCATAGATATATATAGATGTATATGAAACTGACTTTATTCCCCAAACGAGAAGGTGTCTACCAGGTTTCTCTACCATAAAATTAACAAGCATTTTGTAGTTATAAGTAATTTATGGTGAGCTACTTGGAGACTATATTAATATCCTGTTCCTCATCAAATTTTATCTACTAGTTTTAGTGACTGTTGATAATTTTTGCCCGAATCAGTTATTATTATGACAGTTGACAAGTCGTGATTTTCTAATCTCGTCACTCCTTTACATTTATGTGGCATTCGGTAAAAAGGCTCAGCTTTGGCTTTTCTCCTACTTAATTATATTTTATCTATATGTAAGTATCTATCTCTGTGTAGCATCAGCGTGGTCGCATAAAGCCCTATTTTATTTGATGGGTGATACTTTGGCTATCTTTATGTGTTTAGATGTTCAAATGGACCCACATTTTGCCAGGTGTGGTGCCTTTTAGCCTGATCCTGTGTCCTTCGGACATGGTCCATCATTCTCTGAGCACTTCTCTAATTCTTTCCCACACAAGGTGTTCCTGGTTAATCTTGTGCCTTTTCTGCCCCAGCCTTGTAATCAGCCATTTCTCTAATGAGCTGATATTTTATTGGATAAGGGCATTTAGAAACCAAGATGTAGGTGCTAAGTGTGCTCACTGCTGCTGGGTATCACTAGTTCTAGGCCCTCAGTGGACAGAGCTAGGAAGTATTTGTGCATACACACACACACCTGAGCTTACATTTGCTTCTGCATCCACTCTCATCTCTGTTAGCTCACACTGATACCTCCAATTCCAATCCAGCTACACAGGGTTAAGGCAAGCTTTCCTATTCTCCATATTTGTAGTTCTTTCTCCAATAATGAGAAACCTAGCTCCCTAACATCCTCATCTTAGTCACTTATTTGCTCACTTAGCTGCATTAACTAATCTCCCAAACACCGAGGCCCACTCCTCCACCCAGACTACCCACACAGGGTGTGTGCCTGCCAGTGTCACAGGGACTGTCCCGGACAAGTCCTGGTAAAAACGCCACACTGCCTTAGCTGCACACAGTCGCATAATATCACACCATATGTGCTGAAGTATTTTAAAGTAAATTACAGCCCTGGCTGGTGTGGCTCAGTGGATCGAGCATCAGCCTGCGAAGCAAAGGGTCGCCGGTTCGATTCCCATTCAGGGCACACGCCTGAGTGGGGGCCAGGTCCCCACTTGGGAGCACTTGACAGGCAACCACACATTGATGTTTCTCTCCCTCTCTTTCTCTCTCCCTTCCTTCCTGTCTGAAAATAAATAAATAAAATCTTTAAAAATAAATAAATAAAGTAAATTACAGAAATTGTACCTGTCAGACTAGCTAGTTGCTTGCCAGTGGCTTGTGATCAGTTTCCCCTTAAGGTAGGTGGGAGGACCAGAAGGAAGCTCAGAAAGCGACACAGGTCCTGATTAGAAATTCTGCCTCCACACCTGGCATCACTGGGATTTGTTTGGCCTTGATTGGGGCTGGGGCACATGGACCCATTCATTTAAAGTCTTAGGGAGCCGTCCAGACACTGTTACATTAAGTAGTGGGACACAAAGACGAAAGACACAATGCCTAGACCTCACGGCCTCGTGGGAAGCCCATCAGCAAGCGCACAGCTGCGTAAAGCAGTGTGGCAGTGCCGTGACGTCCAGAAAGCAGGGACAGGAGGCTGTTGGAGTGTAGAAATCAGACGAAGGCCACTGAAGGCTCCCAGAGGGGATGGTGCAGAGTTACGCACTGCTCGGGACTTTCCTGCTGGCAGAAAGGAGCTCATGAGGGCTTGACCGTATGACTTAATTAGACCATGTTTTGTCATCTTGAGATCGAAGGTGCGTGGAGAGCAGATGGCAAAGGACTCAGCATTTGGGACACGTTTTCTCACACACCACTGAATATTGAGAACAATGACACCGGAGACGTGGCCTGCGACAGTTACCACAAGATCGCCGAGGATGTGGCCGCCCTGCAGAGCCTGGGAGTGTCCCACTATCGCTTTTCCATCTCTTGGCCTCGTGTCCTCCCAGATGGAACCACCAAGTCCATCAGTGAAGCGGGTCTGAACTACTATGTGCAGCTCATTGATGCGCTGCTGGCCGCCAACATCAAGCCCCAGGTGAGCTGGGGCCCTGGCCAGGCCTGTCCACGGTGGGGAGCCAGCTGGGCCAGGGAACACATTTATCTTGTAAACAACAGTTGTTTCCCAATGTAATCTTTGAATTGTTAACAAATGCACCTGGAGAAGCATTCCCCAAGCATAAAGGAGGCTGCCGTGCAGATTTACCTTCCATCCCTGACCCGCAGCCTCCCCACGCCCCTCTCCGTGGGCAGCCAAGCATGCTAGGCTCTCATGCCCTTCTTCTGTGGATGGAAGCCAGTCGGTGTGTATATGTGTGTGTGTATTCCTTTCCCCCTCTTTTTTCGTAATGGTAAGATACTTTTATTTAACAATATTTCTTACAGATATTTTCAAATCCATACATAGTTTACTCATTGTTTTCTGTTATGTGGAATTGCTTGTACCTTACTTCTGTAATTAGTTCCCCATTGATGGGCACCTTCCTTGTGACCTTTCTGTACTTTTGCCATCATGACTAGTACTCCGATGAGTAACCATGGACATACAGCCATCCACATGGGTAGTTTTTCTGTGGGATATGGTCCTAGGGGCAAACTACTGGGGCCAAAATGTGTATATTCTTAAGCCATGAGTTGTTATGAATAATGCAGAAGCTCATTTGTGGGCTTACTCTGCTATCACCATAATTGTCAAGCTTTACGTGAGAGCCTAAGAACATATCTCCTTTCCCCGAGCCGCTTATGATGGAGCGCAGGACGGCACGAGTTCCATGAAGCTCGGTGCCTCCTCCGTTTTCGTGGTCGGAGATTAGGCACTGCGGCCAGAGCACCATCCCCACATTATAGCCCCCCGTTCTTCCCACCCCACCTGTATCTGGGGAAAGACTGCTTTTGGAACTTCTGCTCACACTGATGACAGTGCAGGCACCAAGCAGCCACAGAGCATGAGTGCTAGGCATGATGGGGGAGAAGGTGGCCGAGGGGTTGTCCTGCAGGCCCCCGTGAGCTGGGTGGACAATGAGGATCATTACCTACCACACTTCAAGACAAAGTCAGAGGGCACATGACTCAGAGACAAACGATTTTGTGCCTCTTGAGGCCATGGAGAAATGACCGAAAGGAATAGTGCCTGGCCCGGGAGCTTCAGGGAGGTGTGGGTCTTATAAAGAGGAGCATTTGGATGGGTGGCCGTGGAAGGGAAGGGCGTTTCAGGCAGAGGGAAAGACTTCAGCCTGGAGTGACAATGGTTAGAGGCCCAGTGCAGACCAAGGACAATGGAGACCACAGCTTGTCCCAGGTGGAATGTGCCAGCGGCATCGAGGGGAAGGCCAAGAAAGAAAGGCCACCCCATCAACATGGCCAGAGATGCGTCCTCCCAGCGAACGGTTCACAGCTCCACAGGAGGAAGCTCCAGACACAGCAGATGATGGCCTTGGGGGTGTCCCTTTACAAGTAAAATGGCTCCATCCTCCTGGGACCCCCAGAGTCTCGGGCTCTCAGCATTCTGTGCAGGCAGGTTGCAACCTGAGTACACCCACCGCCAGCACTGAAGAGCAGTGAGGGGTGCCTCTTGTTTCGGGCCTCACTGCGATTCCAGGGCATGGGGGTCTTACTGCCTGCGCCCAGAGTGGGAGGTACAAAGCTGGGGCTGAAACCCAGGCTATGCTGATGCAGATGTGTGAGTTTCTCACTATTCAAATGGCTGTCTTCCCCCTGCCACCAGAGAATATTTGGGCCTTTCTTGTCTGATCATTGGTTCTCAGCTTTAGCATCACACATTTGTGCTGGTGCGTACGTAGCACCAATGGCTTCCTATGTAAAGCAGGCTGACGGAACTGCTGATCTTGCTTTCTCACAGGTGACCATTTACCACTGGGACCTGCCCCAGGCCCTCCAGGATGTTGGAGGCTGGGAGAATGAGACCATTGTACAACGCTTTAAGGAGTATGCCAATGTGCTCTTCCAGAGGCTAGGGGACAAGGTGAAGTTTTGGATCACGCTGAACGAACCCTTCGTCATTGCTTACAAGGGCTATGGCTATGGGACAGCCGCTCCAGGTAAGGTCCCAGGCCCAGCCGTCAGCTCTTTGGACTGTGGCATTCTTAGCTCCTATAAGACAAGAAATCAGGTAGCATTGGAGGAGGAGGCCAGGAGAGTGAGAACCCCGCAGAGGTGCCTCCGAATCCCCGACCCAGCTCAGGGCTGCCTAACAGGCAGCACGTTTTCCCTCTGACACCACCTTTGCTGAACATGAGTTTCATGTGTCCGTGCCTCCAATGGCTTCATTTCTTTGCTCTGAGGCTCTGACGTGCCTCAGGATGGGACGCTCCCTGAGTCATGGACGCAGACTAGTTGATGTGGGGAAGGACTGTTCATTCATCAGGCTATACAGGGCCACAGCCTGTTTTCTGCAGCTCTGAAACCCCAAAGTTTTAGATAACCGATTTGGCAGACCTGAGCTCAACCTGACCTGAACCAACAGGAAGCTGCTCGTGGTCTTTATCTCGCTTAAGTTCCACTGTAGGCACATTAGTGTCCCTGCTTCCGGAGAGCTGTTCTGGGCCCGGCTGGGTGACATGTAAACATGTTACATGCAATTTCTCACTTTTCTCAGACAAAAACAAAAAACAAACAAAAACAAAACACAAAAAATACCAACCCTTTTTGTCCCCAAACCGAGTTGACCCTAAAAGCTTTGAGTAAGGGATCGTGGACCTGCCCTTGCCCCTTCAGAACCATCCAGTTTTTCTTTTCTCTAGTTCTGAGCTTAAGAGAAATGTGCGTTCATCTGTGTAATCCTGGTCATCACGTGTAAAAGCTGGGAGGAGTCACAGGGAGACTGGGAATCACTACCACATGTATCTCCCATAGGTCCTTGGTTGGCACTGTGGTTTACTATTCTTTCAAAACATGAGAGAGGGCCTCATGATGTTGGCTCTCGAGGAATGTCCATCAGCTGCTTCCATCAGCCATGTTCTGCAACCTTTCCTTTCACAGCAGGTTCCGCAGAGAGTGCCAGGATGTCAACTCCAGAGGCAACTCTTCTGGGTGCTTTGCCTGAGACACAGGAGCCACTCCTTGGGGGAGGGGTGCAGAAGCACCACATTTACCAAGTCCCCGTCTTTGCAGACACTGCTGCTGGGAGCTCCACACACACTATTTCATTTCCTTCTCCTAAGAACTCCCAGTTGCTCGCTGTACAGAGGGAAAAACGGAAGGGCTGAAATACTCGCCCAAACTTGCCTGACCCACAAGTAAGAAGTGGAGCCAGGATTTAAATTCATTCTTCCTAACACTGAAATCTGCATTCTTCCTCCCAAGCACATGGTGGACGTGTATAGGCAGAGAATGACATCCTTGGCCAAATTCAGTCTTCGTTGACATCCATGTGTATGTTCTCAGGAATCTCTGTTAGGCCTGGCACAGCCCCCTACATTGCTGGCCACAACCTAATAAAGGCTCATGCCGAGGCCTGGCACCTCTACAATGACATGTACCGCGCCAGTCAAGGTGGCATAATTTCTATCACCATCAGCAGCGACTGGGCTGAGCCCAGAGATCCCTCCAACCAGGAAGATGTGGAGGCAGCCAGGAGATACGTTCAGGTCTGTTTTCCCTCTGGGCATTGTTTTTACTCTTCCCTGTTTTCCCTTCCTTGGAGAAATAGAAATGGAAATAGAAACCAAAACTAAAGTTTAGGATCTAGGCTCTGTTTTGCCATTTTGTGAACTTGATTATATCATCTGACCTTTTTGGATCTTAGTTTTCTCATCTGTGAACTGCAGATGACCTTCCTACCTCATAGGTTTGCTGTGACCAAAGTTTTTTGGGGTTATCATTTAGGTCTTAAAAAATTATTTGTAAATGTAGTCCTATCTTGATATAATATTGGCTTGAAGCTAACAAATAGAAATTCTACCTCTTCAAATGTTGGGTTTAATTACAGTAGTTAATAGAGCTGGGCTGCAATGTCACACTCAGCCTCTAGGTGTCACCATCTAATTTTGTTTCCTCAGCCAAAGTATTCCTTCATTTGGGAACTTCAGACTCTGTGAAACTCATTAGTGTCCCTAATTTTCCAACTCCATGAATTTAACATAAGGATATGCATCTTTTGGTTGGGGAATTTCGCCCCCAGGAAGCAGAGACACTAGTAAGCAGGTGCCAACAACATGACCCACCCTCTTTAGTTTGGGCTCTGACAAGAGAAGAGAGAAAAAAATGGCCCACTTATGGCACAATTTTTCCCTGGCTCCTCTTAATGCCTCTGAAGGGGTTAGAAGGCACCCTCTCCCATGTTTCCATGTCAGGAAAGAAAGCAAGAGTCTCTCCAAACCAGTCCCCACATTTCGCTCTGTGGAGGAGCCTGCAGGCTGCAGCATTTGGAGGGGTGACCAAGGTTCACAACACAACTTGGCAAAGGCAGTCAGATTAATACATGAAAAAAAAGCTTGATTTTCCTGTTTGCTAGCCAGCTGGGGAAAAAAGACTTAGAACAAAATTCCTCACTTCGGACCCACAGAATACATTGAATTAGAGCAACACTCTGTTTTCTGAAATCAAAACCCCAAACCTCAGGAAATGTTAGACTGTAGTCTCATTTGACTGAGACGCTTGCTGGTGAACTGTGAGGTTGCAACCCAGGAGTAGGACACACACATCTTCTAGTAAAATCAGCGTCTACAGGAAGAGTCCACTGTTACCTCAGGATGCACGGAAGTCTCTTTGACAAGAGTGTGTTCCAAGCCTCATCTCTGACTTAGAATGCAAGGCCCAGAGTTGGGGCATCAGCTAGAAGGTGAAGGAAGGATGTGGAGAGACAGAAGCAGCCTCCCAAGATGACAGCATCACAGTATTTGGGTGCCTTTAAGGTAAGGGTAGCCTAGGCCTCATTCAAGAAAATAGATACAAGACTTCTG